>JBBBDQ010001336.1:1747500-1857500 GCA_037127315.1 Ascarosepion bandense
AAACTCACAAAATTTCACACCTTGATGCGAAATGTTTGTCACCCAATGGAAAGTCCAGAATCACATCTGGGAGTGAATTCCCATACAAAATAAAAGGCATAGTAAAATCAGCTGTCATCAGAGAGTTAAGATGAAGAGCAGTTAACACGTACCCTTGATAAACATCAAGTGATCATTTTTATTATTGTCTCTATCTTTCTCTTTCACCTCTCACCTTTTTTCTCTTCATCGTTCAACCATCTACTTGATAACCATACAGAATCATTTAAAACTGAGCGAATACTTCAAAGACACTCTTACCCAACAAATGTTCCTATGTACATACACACATACGTTCCTGCCTACGTACGCATAAACTCACTCTTGCAAGGACTACTACTACAAACTCTTAATACCTTTAAACTATAATACTATTTCTCTTGGAACATTTAACTTCTACCAGTTCATGTTATTTTTTTCCATTAATAAATTTCTCTTTAAACATGCAAAAGGTATACTTTTATTCTTCCACAAATCCACACATTCCAATCTCCAACCATCTACTGCAGAAAGTAATGGCAATCTACTGCGGGACAATCTTCTGCCCAGTCAGTCATGTCTCTTTCACGACATGATCACCTAAGCATGTATCCTGAATGGCACTTATCTGACTGACTTGGGTTGAAATGATTCAGCTATCATACAAAACAGATGAATGCTAAAAATGATAACCATTTCATAAAACTTTTGAATCTCAAAAATGTAAGAATGCTAAGAATTTAAAAAATGAATGAATGCTAAGAAAGATAACTGTTATGTATAAATGCTAAGATAAAAAATGGATGATTGTTAAATTAACTGTTTTATAAAACTTTTGAATCTTAAAAATGTAAGAATGCTAAGAATTTAAAAAATGAATGAATGCTAAGAAAGTTAACTGTTATGTATAAATGCTAAGATAAAAAAATGGATGATTGTTAAATTAACTGTTTTATAAAACTTTTGAATCTCAAAAATGTAAGAATGCTAAGAATTTAAAAAATGAATGAATGCTAAGAAAGTTAACTGTTATGTATAAATGCTAAGAAGAAAAAAATAAAAAAATGGATGAATGTTAAGTTAACTGTTTTACAAAACTTTTGAATCTTAAAAATGTATGAATTTTAAGAATTAAAAAAATGGGTGAATGTTAAATTTCATAAAACTTTTGAATCTCAAAAATGTATGAATGCTAAGAAAGATAACCACTATATATGAATGCTAAGAATTTTTTTTAAAAATGGATGAATGTTAAGATAACTGTTTTATAAAAGTTTTGAATCTTAAAAATATATGAATGTTAAGAATCTAAAAAAAATAAAAATGAGCAAATGTTAAGTTTCATAAAACTTTTGTATTTTCAAAACGTATAAACGCTAAGAATTAATAAATACCTTGTTAATGCTTTTTTTTTTTTGTAGAACATTAGTTAGAAAAACATCTATGTATAAAATTTTTATTCTTAAAACTATCAGTATAGCCCAGCATTGCTCAGGTGTAATGAAAGCTTTAAAACTAATCCATGGTCCTGGAGCTCAGACTCAGCCTAAAGAATATTTGTGTGAAGTTTGTTGAGAATCAAATAAAAATTGTGGATTTGTATAAAGGACATACAGACAGATAAACAGACATACACACAAACATCTTGCCTTTTATATATATATCGATTTTCTGTACTCTTGTAAGAACTGCAACTTTGAAACTTCTGAATATCGTTTCTCATAGCTTTATCTATGAGTGTATCAAATTTGATTAAAATCAGACCACTCCTTATCGATTTTCGATATTTATCGGGGGTACCTCAACACAAAACCTAGCTAAGAACACTCGCAGACGCTTATAGTACAACTGTGTAAGTTTTCAAGAAAATCGGTTCAGCCATTTCGGAGTCTACAGGTAACAGACACACACACACACACATACAGAGACAAAGTTTCATTTATAAATAAGTTTAGATATCATGAAACAGGATTTTCTGCGGCATAACCTCATTTCATCCCAGACTCTATATTGCATGTGTCTCCTCTCTATTACAATCCTTTTAGTTGCTATATTAAAAATAAATGAAAAATAAATCTAAAAAAGATACAATAAATCCCCATTTCCAAAAAAAAAAACTAAAAAAATCAATGGCTGTCCTAGCATTTCACCTCAACACTGCCAGGTATCCTTGCTGGTGATATGTACTTTTAGGAGATTGAGAAAATAATCAGCATGTGAATAAATTACTGTTCTCAATAATTTATGAATATTTGTCATGTTGAGGATGGCTGTGTATTTGTCTTGCAAAGTGTCTAGCTGCTGACAAGGTTTACCTAACAACAGAGTCTGAAGAAACAGGATATATATATATATATATAGATAGAGAGAGAGAGAGAAGCAGTCTGTGTTTGCATAAGGCTACTGGGGCTCCTTCATATTTGTCATGTTTGACAAGTGTACACAGAGAAACAGTCATGGTTAGAGTGAAGTGAAATGCATGGAGTTTAAAAATGAAAAATTTGTTCTTTTAAATTTTCTTATATCTAAAGCAAATATCTACCATGATAACATTTAAAAACACTGGTGGATTAAGAATAACACAAACTTTCACACTTTTCAGAAGGTCCTAAAAAACTATATATATATATATATATATATATATACAGGGTGACCCCAAAAAATGGGAACTTTTTAACAATCCAATAAAACCAAGAGTGATGGAAGAAAAATATTTTATTCAAAGTAATTGAAACCTTAAAACATGCTTTTTAAGAAACAATAATGGAATTTTCATTTTTAAAAAATTACGTCCTGTAGATGGTGTCCTCTTGTATGAATGCATTTTTGAAATCTGCTGTTGTTACAGTGACTAAGATCCCCTGTTCATTTTCAGAAAAATAAGGTCCAATGATCCCATGTTATGAAACAGCACACCAGACTGCCACTTTACTAGCGTGTAAAGGGCGCTCATGAACTTCATTAGGATTTGTGTCTACCCAGTAACGGTAGTTCTGCTTATTCACGTAACCTGTAAGATGAAAATGGGCCTCGTCTGACATCCATAACTTGCTTAGGAATTCATCTTGATCCATGGTTACTGAAATGGCAGAGTGTTTACTTCGTAAGGCCACTGTTTCGCAGTGCTGCCACTAGATCATGTCTGCCAATACACATTTCAAAAATTCCTGTTTTTTGTTGTCACCCTACACACACACACACACACACAAAAGGTGTGATAGATAAAATGTCTAAATTACCCTAAAATTAAAACAACACTGATATCTCATTTTTTCAGAATTATTTACCAAAATTACTCAAAAATATCTTGAAATAGTAAATTTATTCAATAAAATTGCCCTCCAGATGACTGAAATCTACTGCATCTCTTCCAAACAGTCTCCTTATTTAAGTTGGTGAATGCTGCCAAAATTTTTGCCTTCAGTTTATCTTTTGTGTTACCAAAGTTTTGTTGGCCACTTGCTCAACTGCACCCCCCCACACATAATAATCAAGGGTATTGCAGTCTGCGAAGTTAAGTGGCCAGATGTAAGGGGTGATGTGGTCGCAGAAATTGTCTGACAGAGTTCTCCTTCTTGTGTAGCATGGCGCAGAATCCTGTTGCAAGACATAGGGTCTTCTATCAGCCACCCTCTTGACCCAGAGCAGCACTACCTCCTCAAGGCACTTGATGTAGGCTTCCATGTTGAGCCTGGTCAGAACTTAGTTGGGTGACATTTGGAAATACCAAATGCTGTAAGCGTTCAGTGTTCGAATTCCAGTTGAGTACCCTGCATTCACTTCAGCACTGGTACCCTTGGGAAAGGTATTAATCTGTCACTTCCCTCCAGTTATGGGTTAAATAACAGGATGGAGCCTGGAGGCAACCCATCTAGTGTTGGTGTCACAATAAAAACACCCTTGGTAGCCCTGGCGAAGCATCAAGTATTCAGCTATTTGACAAGATTATGAATTTCGCTACAAAACTGTGCCAGGGTTCCAAATGCACAGGGAATACTGGAGGGGTGTAGTAAGTTCTATCTCGGCCAATGGGCACAAGACTATGTGGGAAGATGAATGAAGGCATAACACTGCCATCACGAGTGATTACTCCAAATCCCATGATGTTGACTGGATATATCATCCAACTTCGAATTCTCTGCACTATCTTCACACATGTTGACACCCAAACACTCTGAAATGTTCATTAAGGCTCCTGGCACGAATGCCAAGCAGTACAGCATGACAATTTCAAATTTCTGGTGGAGTGAATTATGTCATTCAGTTTCTTTTCTCACAATTCCTAACTGACCCTACCGTCCTGGGCATGACAGTAAACTGCATCTGGGTGCTGGGTATGACCATAAACTGCATCCAGCAGCAAGGCCTCTGATTGGGAGGTTGTGAGGAGCATAGAACCACTTCTTAATTGTTGTTGTTCCCAGGTCCACCCTGACCCAGAGTGGTAGCACCTGTTAGGGTCCCAGCTATGAGTAAATAGTTAACCCCCAAACCGAGGTCAAAATGCTATGAAAGTATTTACCAACAAAACTTTTTTGAATGAAAAATGTTACCAACGAAACCTTTTTTGAATGAGAAATGTTAACAACAAAACTTTTTTTTGAATGAATAATGTTACCAACAAAACTTTTTTGAATGAAAAATAACTGTGATTTAAAATAAAAATAGGTTTCCGGCCTTAAATGACCCTTTAGATGTTGACAGGCTGTTAAACAGGAACAAACAAATAACTGACCCTACTATACTGTGCAGTCAAGAAAACCAAAAACAATGAGCATGTGCAAAATTACCCATTATACCATATATATATATATATATATATATATATATATATATATATATATTTAGGGTATTGAGGCAGCTGATAATTTTCTAAACATATATTGTTAAATATAACACACAATGAATGTCTATTATGTTTAATCATGAGTCGTTCTAAACATCGGTTTTTGGGTTTAATGTCAGGTGAAAATAAAGACAAAAATTGTCAAACATTTGAATATTTTTTTATTGTACTGGTTCTAAGCATAATAATAAAATCATATTTCAATCCGGTCACAACACATTACATTGCATTTAGATATTTCGGCCTCACGTGGTATGATATCATAGAACCGCATTACAAATTTACGAACTGCGTCTGCTATTCGGTGTCTGTTATTGTTGCTTAGCAATATTTTATGTCAATACAAGATATCATCTTTGATGGTGGATGTCCTTATGTTAACTTCCCTGTAACCTCTCTGAAGATGGCTCATGTGAGCCAAAAGCTTAGAACCAGCATAATAAAAAAAATATGCAAATGTTAGACAATTTTTGTCTTTATTTTCACCTGAAATTAAAGCCAAAATACGATGTTTAGAATGGCTCATGATTAAACATAATAGACATTCATTGTCTCTTATATTTAACAATATATATATATGCCAGAAAAATCAGATCACTGCACTTTGTTCCTCCTTGGTGTTCATTGTAACAGCAGCAAGAAAACTTGTGCGATCAAGCTTAACCACAAGAGCACCTACTATAGGCACGCACGAGCAGAAGGTATGTTACGGTGAAAGTGTGGATAATTTTTCATTTACCCTTGTATATTTAATATTATCAATAAACATTTAGAAATTGTTATTAGAGACCCAGATTCAATGTTTTACTCTTCGTGATTTATTTTTCTCTTTTATCCTTCCATATGTTTTTTTTCTTTGCAAGCAGTTGTTCTTTCTTTTTTCTTTTGTACGTTCTTCAGAGAAATTCTTATAATTCATACTTTTTCTTTCTATTAGCAATTCTCTCAGATCAGTTGCTTTTTTCATTCATTCTTTCGTTGCAATCACTTTTACTCTTTCTTCTCTCTATACTTTCTTTTTATCTTTCTTAAATTAGTTTTTCTTTTTTCATAATCTGTTTTTTTCTTTCTTTTACCAATTCTCTTGGTCCTGGGTATGACAGTAAACTACACCCGGCAGCAAAGCCTCTGATTGGGATGTTTTGAAGAACATGGAACCACCTCTTAATTGCTGTTGTTCCCAGGTCCACCCTAACCCACAGTGGTAGCACCTGTTAGGGTCCCAACTATGGGCAAATAGTTTATCCCCAAACTGGGGTCAAAAGTATAAAAATAGACTTTTATAGAAATATATGTATAAGAATAGACTTTTATAGAAAAATATATACTTATTAAGGAAAAAAATTATTACCATAACATATTTTTGAAGGAAAAAAAATTATTACCAGCAATACATTTTTGAATACAAAACTGGAAGACGTCTTCAGTTTTCTAAAATAAAAAAATAATAACAAAAAAAAATTTTTTCATCAAAATCTAACTAAATCAACCTACTCACTATAACTGAACATTAAAAAAAATACCTTAAAACCATACTTGTTTTAGCACTAAATAACCCACAGAGGTGTTGATATGTTGTTAAACAAGACTCAAACTCAAAACCAATTCTCTGCAGTCAGTTGCTCTCATTCATTCTTCCTTTTTACTACCAGTCAGTCAGTTAAGTGCCATACATGAAACACGCTTGGGCGATCATGTCTCGAAAGAGACATGACTGACTGAGCAGAAGATTATCCCACAGTAGGTTGCCATTGCTTTCTGCGGTAGACTGGTTGCCGACCAAGGCTATAGAACCCAATCTGTCCTGCTATTTAACCCATAACTAGAAGGAAGAGATGGATTAATACCTTTCCCACGGTATTTGCGTATAAATGAATACAATGAATTCAACTGGAATTCGAACTCGGCTCCCCGATTTTTCGTTTTGAGCTGATATCCACTGCACCACAATGCACATTTTACAACCAATTTCTCTTTATTGCTTTTAATTTTGTGTTAATTTTTTTTTATTTTTGCGTTGCATACAATACATGCAAGTACTTCTGAAGTTGCACTAGTACACATCCAAAATCCTCTTTTTTAAATGTAAAGCAACAGGTAAATTTCTGTTTTGTTCCCCGAAGGCCTTTACCCACTTCAAATCTTTCCAAAACATCCCTATTTCCGTGCAAATGTATATGCTGAACTCAAATTGGTAATTGTTTATTGAAGAAACCTACCTTTTTTTTCATTTCATCGAGCAGAAAAATATGTAACTTCTTGTCACTGTTTCTTTCACCCCGTAACCATGGTTCGAAAACGTTATTCACTGCAGACTGAATTCACACGTAGTTTTACGATTTTTCAGTCTTTTTACTTCCATTTTGCGATTAATGCGCGGAAAATGAGTTCCGAAACCCCCAAAAATCGTGGAGTAATTGCTGCCAAAGGGAGTAAATAGAACGAATTCAGTATCCTACGCCTCAAGTCATTCAGCGGTTAATCGGATATGAGAACGGTGGTAAGGGGTGAGATATAGTCCGATTTATTTCTGGTCGATAACATGAAAAAAAGGTATGTTTCTTCCATAAACAATTATCGATTTGAATTCAGTATATACATTTGCACAGAATTAAGAATGTTTTGGAAAGATTTGAAGGGGTAAAGGCCTTCGGGGAACAAAACAAAAATTTCCCAAACAATAATAAGTCAATATCTGTTATGGTGAAACACACCTATTCCTCAGATAATGGTCTCTCCCTCCTATATTAATAAAAGTTAACAGGAAGTTAACTCGAGAAATTCTTGGAAGTTCTAGAGACTTCTTTAGAGTTCTATTGGAGTTCAGTAGAACTATTAGTTAGTTCCAGTTTGGGACATAGTTGGACTAAGGCAGTTGATATTAGTCGGCAGTTAGCCAAATACTAAGAAGTCAGCTTTCGGTGGAAGATTACCAAGTTCCTAACATTTTGGGTGTGTTAAGTCGATTAGCAACTGACATAGCCCGACTATCCTTTTCAGTGTGAAAACTACTCCACAACAATGCTTTTTTTAGTGGCTTCATTGATTCTGATTGCTGTTATGATAGCAACCGAACAATTTGTCCAAAAGAGGAATTCAAGGTTTAGCTACACTTTCATGTCATTTAGTGTTTTAACAATGAAAGAAAGGATTTAAAAATCTGCAACATTCATTAACACTGTAGTTAATGATGTCTTTGAGCAACTTTGGTAGCTATATCAAGACTAAATCACTTGTGTAAATGTCTGTATTTAAATTTTGTTTTTTAGAAAAAAGTTTATGCTCAAGCCAATGCTTGCCTACCCCCACCAGAAGCCTCCAAATATTTGTGGGATGCTGTGGAGGCCAAGGTCCAGTTAATTTTAAAAAGGTAAGTGTCATTTTATTTTTTGCTTTTATTAATCTGTTTAGGTAAAATAATAATAATATTTTGTGCTAATGTCTAGATTAGGGTAATCTGTCATATTTTTGGAGGGGGAGGGGGGCTCGAAAGTTAGTTTATCGATAGATAGTTGTAAGGGATGTGTGTTGTAGTGCAGTGGAAATCAACTCGGAATGACAAATCGAGGTGCTGAGTTCGAATTCCATTTGAATTTTTGCATTCACTTACACACAAATACCCTTGGGAAATGTATTAATCCATCTCTTCCCCCCAGTTATGGATTAAATAAGAGAACAGATTGGGTTCTGTAGCCTTGGCTGGAAACCAGTCTACTGCAGAAAGCAATGGCAACCTACTGCGAGATAATCTTCTGCCCAGTCAATCATGTCTCTTTTGAGAAATGATCGCCCAAAGCGTGTATCGCATATGGCACTTAACTAACTGAGTTGTAAGGGAGAGGAGAAAAAAAATAGGGAAGTATGAAAATAAATACACGGGTGACTGATTCTATCTTTTTCACCTTGTGGTGTTCTTGCGGCCAATCAGAATAGCTAAGAGTTGTTATCTGACTAGCAATTGAACTACTCCGCTAGAATAAATAACACGTTTTACCGAACGTAGTTTTTTGCCTCTGGATGTGGGCTGAATGCTGATCACATTACAGTCAGGTCACCCAATGAAGGAGTATGTTGCCTAGACCCGAAACTTATGATGACTTGGGAGTAACAACACTAATGACATATCCGGAGGTAGCACTTGAAGGTGTTTGACGACGAGTTGTGTACGTATGTAATGTGGGTGAATAGTGAAAATGTTCACTTTCCAAGCATGAGATCCAGGTTCCAATCTGACCATTGTTGATTTGAAGGTGACTTCTCAGTGTTGTCATCCTAGGGAGGCAGTCTTAGCTTGTAGCACCTTTGGAAAACACTATCATAGTTTAACCCAAACTTTGCAAGTGAAATTAGGTATATGGAACTGTTTGGAGGCAATAAATTATTGTGCTAGAACAGCAGTCGACAACCCCCGCCCTGAAGGCCACATCCGGTCCTAGAGTGAACCTTGTCCGACCCGCTACCTTACACTGGACACGATATAAATATAGATAATCCAAAACAAAGTGACAGTTGATAGTCTGAATATATTGCGTCGAAATTAAAAACATTATTTCTTTTTATCTGGCGAATGTGTTTTATTTTTATTTTTTATTTGTAGGGATCGCCAAAATTAGCATACGGCCTCACTTTCACTTTTGCTGTGAAATTGCTTTCGTGAGTGGGCACTTTTAAATGAATATAAAATAGTGTTTTCAACCGATTTTAATGGAATTTTTTTCAATACTGATTTATGAAACATTTATTTTAAGATGTAATATTTTTTTTAACGAATTCTCATCAGATATTTTCTTTTTTTCATGATTTAGAAACCTGTTTTTTTATCAGATTGAGAAAGAGGTTTGTTTTATTTCTACAGTGAAATAAAGATTTTTTGTTAAATGTGTTTGTATTTTTTCGTTTTTTTTTTTTTTTGTTATTCCTGGAGTAAAATAAGTGATATTGTTTAAATACAGTTAAATTATATTGAATCCTTGCTTTCTTCAAACACATAGAAAATTTATTCACATATTTAATAACATGGTTCTTCATAACACTAAAACCATAGCTGTTTGGCCATCCTCCATGATTCTACATAGCTTTTTGGCTCTCACACTCCAAAAGGTTGCCAACCCCTGTGCTAGAAAAAAATCACAAGTCATCGTGACTGAGGAGTTGACTGTACTGGTGTTTTTTAAACTCCTAATTATGTCAGATAATGCACACTCTCCCAGACACTGTAACTATGTTCTGCTCCGAACAGTTGCAGTATGGACCACTGGTTGATTCTGTTGGTACTGAATAAACACAAATGTGTCTGAGCAGACTGTGTACTGGGGAATCTTTGAAGAGTCGAGTAGTCAGTGTTATGTCCATGAAAACTAAGTTTGAATCTCACCATTGCTGATTTTGTGAAGGAGGTGATCCCATAGTATAGTATCATTACAATGTATCTGAAAGTCACAAGCCTTGTCAGTGAAATTGGGTCAACATAACTGTCAATGACTGTGTTGGCATGAAATCATAAGTCATTCTGGCTGAAGGTTTAAACGTGCACAGGTTGGCTCTGTAGGTTGTGGCAAAATCTTTGTTGCCAAGTTGTTGTGGCCTGTTGGGCCAGGAAGAAAAACCTAGAAACAAGAAGGTAGGTTTAAACAGTGTATTAGAATAAGAAGGACATATATATATATATATATATATATATATATAAATTAAAGTGTTAGTAGTCAGCAAATAGAAGTGTACGTTTGAATTGTATAGTTATGCTGCGTCTCGACTGCCTCACAATTGCCTCACAGCTGTGTTCCTAGAAGTCACACACACGTAAGTATTTATTGATGAAGGATGAGTCCATTTCTATAGATAGGGCACCATAACAGTAATACAAATGTACCTGAGCAGATGTCTGCAGCAGGGATTAGATTGCTACATGAGATGACAAGCAACATTTCAAACAATTAGCTAGCCATTTTATATTGACACACCTAAAGCATTTTCTCCAACTACGACTCCCTAATTTTCTAAATAAACATGAATTCATCTTATATTTTAAAAATAAATCATTTTCACCATTTATTTTAACATATCACCTGAAGAAGAACAGTATTGTTCTGAAACATGAAAATTTTAGTATAGTGATGTTATGCTTTTAAAAACCATTGTAATAACAAAATTGCAATATATATATATATATATATATATATATATATATATATAGTCATCAGCAGACAGCTGTGTTTCGCTGTATCACAGCTCATCAGTACTGTTAGACAGCCAATTGCTTTTTATCCAGGATTGAAACCCGACTGAATTGGCGTCAGTCAGCACTTCTACCTCTAGGCTACCTATATATATATATATATATATTCATACACATTCCCTATTTTTGGGCAGGAGTAGATGTGTATCTTAGGATTCCTGTTTAGGGTTTCCTTTTTAAAGTCTTTTCATTTCCTTTCACCCTTTAGTAGCCCCCTTGTATCTTAGTGGCATTATTTCCTTGCTTGGGGTAAAATAATAAAAAAAATCATTTCACCCCAAGCAAGGCAACAAAGTAAGTACCATGCAGGTGATTACTAAAAAAGAAAGACATTATTAAGAAGCAAGAACAATAAAAGAATAGGAATTAAGGAGACAGAAGATAATGATAGACATTAAAGGAGACAGAAGATAATGATAGACATTAAAGGAGACAGAAGATAATGATAGACATTAAAGGAGACAGAAGATAATGATAGACATTTAAGGAGACTGAAGATAATGACAGACATTAAAGGAGACTGAAGATAATGACAGACATTAAAGGAGACTGAAGATAATGACAGACATTAAAGGAGACTGAAGATAATGACAGACATTAAAGGAGACTGAAGATAATGACAGACATTAAAGGAGACTGAAGATAATGATAGACATTAAAGGAGACTGATAAGAAGACTTAGCAAGTGATAGACATTAAAGGAGACTGAAGATAATGATAGACATTAAAGGAGACTGAAGATAATGATAGACATTAAAGGAGACTGAAGTGATAATTGAAATAGACATTAAAGGAGACTGAAGATAATGATAGACATTAAAGGAGACTGAAGATAATGATAGACATTAAAGGAGACTGAAGATAATGATAGACATTAAAGGAGACTGAAGATAATGATAGACATTAAAGGAGACTGAAGATAATGATAGACATTAAAGGAGACTGAAGATAATGATAGACATTAAAGGAGACTGAAGATAATGATAGACATTAAAGGAGACTGAAGATAATGATAGACATTAAAGGAGACTGAAGATAATGATAGACAATTCATTTAAATTTTTGAAAAACAAACATAACTGGAAATCAAGAAGCTGGAAGAGAGTTTGACAGGGAGAAGTGCAATAGAAGAAACTGTTGGCATACAACCAATGGTTACATGTAGCTATTTCATCTCTGAAATGATGAGACCTGACTGCCAATCAAGTACTGCATGTAAATTTAAAAAATTAAGTGCAATGTCAATAATTACATTCTTTCTTAATTCCAGTTCTTTTATTGTTCTTGTTCCTTAATGTTATTCTTTTTCTCATTCTTTCACAGTTAGTCACCCACTTTTGTCTTAGTGGCTTTTTTGCCTTGCTTGAGGTGAAATGATTTTTAAAAAAAAGAATAAGTTTCTGTATATAAAATGTAATAGATTTTTTTTTCATAATTATCTTTGGTTGTCATTTGTTTTCCTTTCCCAGCGAGAGTGGCCATTCATCTCTAAAGGGCCAAGATCTTCTCCTGACCTATGACCACTGGGAGAGTGCCCTGTCACATCTAAGACAGTGTATTGATGACAAACAACTATTCAGACAGTTGCTCCATTTCACACTCAAGGCCCTTGCTAAGGTGAGTAGGTACTTCAGTCACAGTCACATCTTTCTTTCTCCCCACAAAAAGGTACAGATATCAATGTGTGTATGCATAGAAAGGAGGGGATATCTTTGGGAATTTGAAGTGTGTGCTTGGGTACAAACTTTTGTCATTACTTTTGTAGATCATATAACTTTGAAGGAGTTCTGAGAAAATAAGACAAATAGTTTTTTATTGGTTAAATTTACTGAATTTTGGTGTACAGGAAATGAACTACATATAATATGATTGTCATCATGAAAAAAATATAAGGGTTGCATTAACTTGGGGTTTAGAAAATATTTTAAACAGATATAAAAAATAACAGAAAAACAAATTATATTATACGAAAACCCATCATATTCAAATTTAATAATCAGAAGTCCAAAGAAATTGAACAACACCTGCAAACCATATGTAATGAGGGCTTTGACACTATACTCTTTACAAGACTTTTTTTGAAAATCTCACGAGGACTCTTTCATAGAAGACAGAACAATTTGGGCTAAGATCTTTATCAGAACATTGGATGCTTCATTGAACTTTTGAGTGGCTCCTCAAAGACACACACACAAGTTATATTAAATTCTACTGATAATATCATGTTCATTTTTTATTGTATTTTTTCAAATTTTTATACATTTGGATAAAAATTCGAGATAAAAAGTGAGAAATGGATGCTTTTGAAAAAAATTATTTTACTGGAAAGACGAGCATTTAAAAAAATGTTTAGTGGCTAGAGGCACCGATAGGGAAAGGCAATAAAAATTTCCATTAGTTGCCAATTTTAAATAATTGTTAATTTTTGCACTGAGGTCATTAATATCAGCTGGATTTGAAACTTAGTCCAGTACAAAAGGGCCTACTCAATATAAACCACTGATTAAGGTGGCAGAAGCAACTGAAAAATTTGTGATTTGTAAACTTGTTCTTAAATAAAAAAAACAAAAATATGTAAAATATACTTTTCTCAACCACTATTTGTTTTTTTGGGTATATATATATATATAATATAAAGGATTTTCGATTATTACCATGGATAATACATATTTCACCACTTTGATGAGCCGCGTTAAGAACATCAAAGCGGTGAAATATGTATTATCCAAGGTAATAATTGAAAATCCTTTATAAAATATTACTCTGTTAAATTAAATAAATGAATTTAACATTGAGTTCTCTTGAGTTCGTCTCTTTTTGAATTTACCTGGATTACATACCAAGTGTACTATGTTTTTTTTATATTTATATATATATATATATATATATATATGGTACGTATGGATGGAATAATATTTCGTATCCAAAGAAACACTATTCTTAAAAAAGTGCTCGGTACAAAGTAGAGCTAATAATATTTATTCAGAAATTATAACATGAATATATTATAATATCACTACAAAAGTAGCTATTTTGTTTCGACACTTCTTGTGTCTTATCAAGTGATGAATAACTTTCTAAATCTAATAAATTGTTAAACTTAGAATTTTTTTAAAAATTCACAGTAAAAGTGAACCTAATAGTCAATTAATAATGCTGATCTCAATTTAATCAAATATTTATACTAAAGCCCCCCCCCCCCCCCAATTATTTTTGTGTCTGCTCACATATTCTTCAAATTAGAAGTTACTTTATTCTGATTGGTCCAGACTGTCTATACAAAAATGGCTCCAGGATTAAAGGCATTTTGCTTGTTTTTAACTTTTTAAAACCCTTCAACTTGAAACAAACCTCATCACTTGATAAGACACAAGAAGTGTCAAAACAAAATAGCTACTTTTGTAGTGATATTATAATATATTCATGTTATAATTTCTGAATAAATATTATTAGCTCTACTTTGTATCGAGTACTTTTGGTCTTTATTTTTGTCTTTATATTCAACTGAAATTAAAGCCAAAATACGACGAATACAAAATAATTATGTATAAGAACCATTCTATTTTCATTTGGCAATAAATACTAAGAATAGTTATGAAATACATCATTTCCTTTTTAAAAAAAAAACGAGAGTGGCCTAATAATTATGGCTGGTTGTGTGTATATATATATATATATATATTCAGAAATTATGACATGAATATGTTATATCACTATAAAAGTAGCTATTTTGTTTCACTTGATAAGACACAAGAAGTGTCAAAACAAAATAGCTACTTTTGTAGTGATATTATAATATATTCATGTTATAATTTCTGAATATATATATATATATATATATATATATATATTGATTGTTTAATACTTAGTTTTTGGTCCTAATAGGGTTAGACCAGTACACATTTGTATTAAAAAGTGTTCTATACAATTATATTGTAGAACTTTTGAATATTTTTAATTTATAAACAAGTGATTTCGCTACCTTAGTTTCCACCATGAGTGGTTTCTTCAGTTATTAAAAATCTCCTGAAGAAACCACTCATGGTAGAAACCAAGGTAGCTAAATAACTCGTTTAAAAATGAAAAATATTATATATATATATATATTAGTCATCCGCAGACAGATCTGTTTCACTGTATCACAGCTCATCAGTACAGTTAGACTCCGATTGCTTCTAACCCAGGACTGAAACCCGACTGAAGTGGCGTCAGTCGGCGATTCTACCTCTGGGCTATGGGCGCTTGGTAGAAGAAGGCAGACTTTTTAGCATGTATATTATCATTATACACACCCAATAGCCAGAGTGCTCTAATTCATTAGTGAATGAGCGATGCGTACATGCCAGGGTAACTACTGTTTTCCAAGGTCTACCATTCTTCCAGAGTGCTCAATCAGGGTGTGAGAGCGTAAAATAGTCATCTGCAGACAGATCTGTTTCGCTGTATCACAGCTCATCAGTACAGTTAGACTCCGATTGCTTTTAACCCAGGATTGAAACCTGACTGAAGTGGCATCAGTCGGCGATTCTATCTCTGGGACATGGGCGCTTGGTAGAAGAAGGCAGACTTTTTAGCATCTATATTATCATTATTCATGCCCAATAGCCAGAGTATTCTCATTCATTAGTGAATGAGTGATATATTTAATGAAACAAAATTTTATTATGGCGTTAAAGACAAGAAGTTTTTTACTATAATCGGCCATGTCAAATTTTAAAACAAAAACACCAGTTAACTGGTTTCATCCCCTCTCATCAGAACTGTAAATGGGGCAAAATTATGAAAAAGAAAATCTGTTATGGGTGAAACAGATGAACAGAAGAGGAAAATTTTTTTGATTTTTACTAAAAGTTATTACATCTGAAGATGATACAGACTCAGCAGAGCAAGGTGGTATTTGTACTATAAAAAAGGTACTTTCATAGTGTTTTCTTTTTGTTTGGGTGTTCATGATTTACTGGTAGCTGAGACCCTAACACGTGCTATCACCCCAGGTGAGGGTGGAACTGGAAACAGCAGCAATTAAAAATACTAAGACTTAAGGAATCAGCACATATGCTAGGCCACAAAAATCTAAGTTGGCCAGGCATAGAAATGAATACAATATGGGAACCGGTAATATGAAGTGCTGTCTACAGCTATATCGTGTTGAATACACCGGTTCCCATCCGATCACCGAAGTTAAGCAACATCGAGCCTGGTCAGTACTTAAATGGGTAACCATTTGGGAATACTAGGTGCTGTAAACGTAAGGACCAAGAATGGGCCACCGGTCCTCCAGGTTTGGGGGATGGGTGCAGGGCTAACAACCCAGCCCCGTAAAATCAGTTTGTTACAGAAACAGCAACAAAAAGTTGCTGCTCTATGCACCATCTGGGTGTGGTGGATAAATGATGAATATGGGGTGCTAGAGAAAAATAATTACAAAAACATCAAGATTGTAATATGAGCTCTGGTAAAAAATAATTACATTTATAAGTCACAAAAATTCATATACTAATGCCCTCATGGACGCATAACTAAGTGATTAAAAGTATTGATTGATTGGATAGATCTATTGACTTAACCCAAACAGTTGGGAGTTTAATGCCAACAGATTAACAAAAAAACTTAGAGAGTTGAATTAAAGGAAGATAACTGGGAGGGAGAGGCATAACGAGAACAATCTACCCCAAGGAACAAAATAAAGAGTTCAGTTGAAAATTCCAATCACCTGAAGAAGGCTGGAGCATACAACAGATGAAACATCGTGAATATAGCAACAAAGATGAGGACAATGTAAATAGTATAATTACAATATCTCATCTCAGAAATAGAGACAAATACTAAAAATCAATAGTTAAAATAAAGCTGGTATTTTTAATCCCCATAGAAAAATCTTTCCTGCCTTTTATGGCTGATGCTAAACTCCAGGAAAGAGAAAACTCTTTGCTCCTTCTTGGTCTCACGTTTTTCACTGACATGAAGTGGAATTATTACATTGAAACAATTGCTAGGTCTACTGCTAGGAATTGCTCTTGCTATATTTTATGGTGCCCTCCTACAAGGAATGGACTATTCATCTTACTATATAAGTACCTGCAGGAGGTAGTTAGTATGACAGCTAGTACGCCGTTAAAGCCAACTATGAGCCCGGCAATAAGCAATATAACTGTATCGTTTGGACTTTTTTTTTTCTATTACTTATTACTAATACGTAATCTTAGGAAAAAATAGGAATCGATTGCACCTTGCCACTCGAGTGGGTCTAAAAATCTGACTGTATTGTAAAAGAAAGGAAATTAAGCAGTTGTTTCAATTAATTTGCACAATGGTGTGTGTGTGTGTATATATATATACACTAACAGTATAGCCCAGAGTTGCTCGGGTATAATGAAAGCTTTAAAATTAATCCATGCTCCTGGAGCTCAGACTCTTTGGACGTTGGCATGAAAGACTAAAAAGCAATAGTTGTTTCCAGTTAAAGCGAAACAGTAAACTGAGAGAAAAATGAATGGATGTAAGTCAAAGTTTGATTTCCTGGTATCGATATCAAATAAGTTTTTTTCATCGTAAACTGAATTTTGAAAGCTAAATAAGTCCTCTGAGTAAATGGTATTATGGCTGAGACCAAGAACTACAATTATACCTACTTAGAGCCAAACCCGAAGCAAAAACTAAAATAAAAGGGTTGAAAAAATACAGACATACAGGCAGATAAACAGACACACACACAAAATATAGTGCCATTTCGCGCATGGACAGGCGTCCCTGCATGAATTTCCGATGGGCAACCCCGAGGCCACATTATGCTGCAGGCAGCGCCATTCACCATCCTTCACCTGCTGCAATTAACGACCATCTGACCCTACTCTAGACCTCTCTCTATCCACAACTATAACCAGCATGAAATTAAACAAACAAAATAGCAAGCCTAAACCAGCTAGTCGTAAATCGCCCAAACCTATCTGCGTTACCTTCACAAATATACGAGGTATTCGCAGTAACTTTAATAGTGTAGAGTCTTTCCTTCTAACTCACCCGATATCTTAGCTATATGTGAGACTAACCTTGACCCTTCTATCCCCTCTTCAGAGCTGTTCGTTCCTGGTTACCTTCCTCTCTTCAGGAAGGACTCCAATGTCCATATGCATGGGCTTGGTGTATATGTCAGCGAACAACTCCCCCTAGCCAGGGTCACATCTCTTGAATCCCTTGATCATTCCTTCATGTGCTTCCGTCTCTCACTTCTAAGCTCGGTTAGCTATCTCTTCTTCCTCTACCGCTCCCCCTCCTCCTCTGACTGTACGTTACTTGATTGCATCTCTACTAACATCGACAGGGCCATTTCTTCTCACCCATCTGCCCATATATTTGTGTTTGGCGATTTTAACGCCCACCACACCAAGTGGCTTGAAAACTCAGCCACCGACCTTGCTGGGATCTGCACCATGCACTTTTCAATAGCCCAAGCTCTAATGCAAGTGGTGGACTTCCCCACGCGTTTCTCTAAAAACCCTAACGGAAGGGACTCTTTACTCGACCTTTGTTTTACCTCCATCCCAGACTCCTGCACTACCAGGCAACTCTGCCCCCCCTCGGAAACTCTGACCACGCCGTAGTCTCCGTAAACATATCAATCCACACTAACTCTACCCAAGAAAACCAGACCAGCAGAATATCATACTGCTACCAAAGAGCCGACTGGGACTCATTCAGGGACTTCCTCTGCGACGTCCCCTGGAACGTCTTTGATCTTCCTGTCGAATACTGTGCCTCCGAAGTCTCCTCTTGGGTTAAGGCTGGCATCGATGCTTTTATCCCTGCCAGAAAATTCCAACTAAAACCAAATTCATCCCCCTGGTTCTCACCCGCTTGTTCGGCCGCTATTGCCCACCGGAACCATTTCTTCCGGCTCTATCGAAGCTGCTCGTCGAACCAAAACAGGTGCCTTTTCACCTCAGCACGGAACAAGTGTAAAAAAGTACTGAACGAAGCCAAGAGGGCGTTTGCTACCAGAATTAGGCAACGCATAGCATCCTCTAAGTTTGGCTCCAAAGATTACTGGCATCTCTGCAAAAGCGTGCTCAGCAGGAACAAGACTTCAATACCCCCACTAATCAATGAATTTGAAGTTCTCGCCTCCCCAGCCGACAAGGCTGAATGCTTTGCCCGTAGATTCTCAACCAATTCGACACTGGACTCGTTAGGAATACCTACACCAGACTTCCCACCCAGAACTAAGGCTCAACTAAATAACGTCCACATTACACCCTCGCTGGTCGCCAAGATAATTGCGCAACTTGACCCACACAAAGCGAGCGGCGGTGACGGAATCCCAGTCATAGTACTGAAGAAATGTGCCCCAGAACTCTCCTCTGTCCTCTCTAAACTCTATAACCTCTACCTATCTGCTTCCTGCTTTCCTGCCTGTTGGAAGTTCTCCTGCGTAGTACCTATATTTAAGAATTCTGGCGAACCCTCAGACCCCGCCAATTACCGTCCTATTAGTCTCCTTCCAATCTTTGGCAAAGTTTTCGAAGCCATTATCAACGCCGAGGTGATTCAGCATCTTATGGCCAACAGGCTTCTCTCTGACAAACAGTATGGGTTTCGCTTCACCAGGTCTACTGCTGATATGCTAACGACCATTACCGAATACATATACCAGGCACTTGACAAGAATGGTGAAGCCCGAATCGTTGCCTTGGATATCTCCAAAGCATTCGACAGGGTCTGGCATGCTGGCCTCTTGTGCAAACTGCGGAGCTATGGGATAACTGGACATCTGTTTGACCTCATCCAGTCTTTCCTCTCTAACCGAACATTGAAGGTGGTATTAAATGGGCATGCCTCCCAAAACTACCAGACGAACGCGGGTGTCCCTCAAGGTTCTATCCTAGGTACCACGCTCTTTCTGATCTACATTAATGATCTCCCCGACACCATTAGATCCCAAGTTGGCATGTATGCCGACGACACAACAATCTACTCCCGCATCAATCAGAAACCAGGTCTGGACGACAAAGTGAACCTCGCTGCCGTACTTGAAAGGGACCTCCAATCCGTAGTGACCTGGGGTAGGAAATGGTTGGTAAATTTCAACGCCTCCAAAACAAAGCTGTTATCAACTAATCACCATAGACAATCGCATCTACCTCCCATTAGCATGGGACAGGCTAGCCTCCCAGAGAGTAAAATACTACGCCTCCTTGGCCTTACACTCTCGGCGGACCTCAAATGGAATGACTGTATTGAATCCATTGCCAAATCTGCTGCTATGAAAGTGGGCTCCCTGTGCAGGGCCCGGAAATTTTTCCCACCTGAATCTATTCTGCACATATACAAATCTCCCATCCACCCGTGTATTGAATATTGCTGCCATATCTGGTCGGGTGCCCCTGCTGCTCTCCTTGGGCTTCTTGACAAAATACAAAGGAGGATCTGTAACGTGGTTGATACTGACTTGGCAGACCGGTTGCAGCCGCTCTCACACCGGCGTGATGTGGCTTCCCTGTGCCTCTTCTACAAGTACTTTCATGGCTTCTGCTCCGATGAGCTTAGATCACTGGTGCCGCCTAAGCACGAATTTACACGAGATACTAGATTAGCAACTAGGTCCCACCCTTTTACAGTTAAACAAATAAGATGTAACCGTAAATTCTACTCCAACAGCTTCTTTTCTCGCGCTTCCCGCCTGTGGAACTCCCTTCCACAAGTCTGCTTTCCCAACAGTTACAATCTCCAGGTGTTTAAATGTAGGGTCAATAGACACCTCCTATCACACTAACTCCCAACTATTCTCACAACACTCTCATCTACCCAACCCTCATTCTCGGTATCCTTACCTGCCTATCACCCACCCTCTGTCATTTCCTATATTTAATCAGCCTTTCTCCACTCTACATAGCCCCCTGCACAGTAGTGGCAGTGACATGCCTTGCTCGGGGTGAAACGCTTATAAAAAAAAAAAAAAAATATATTATCGATTTTCTGCACTATTGTTAGAGCTGCAACCTTGAAACTTCTGAATATCGTTTCTTATGTCTTTGTTTATGAGTGTATCAAATTTGATTAAAATCAGACCACTCTTTCTATAACTTGATTTTTGGATTATCGATTTTCAATATTTATCGAGGATACCTCGACACAAAACCTAGCTAAGAACACTTGCAGATGCTTAGAGTACAACTGTGTAAATTTTCAAGACAATTGGTTCTGCCGTTTCGGAATCTATAGATAATGGACACACACACAGACACATACACACACACACAAAATTCCATTTATAAATAAGTTTAGATATATAGATGTGGCTTCCCTGTGCCTCTTCTATAAATACTTTCACGAATTCTGCTTTGATGAACTTAGATCACTGGTGCCCCCTAGGTATGAATTTGCACAAGATACTAGATTAGCAACTAGGTCCCACCCTTTTACAATGAAACTGATAAAATGTAACCACAATTTCTACTCTAACAACTTTTTTCTCGCACTTCTTGCCTGTCGAATTCCCTTTTATATACTTGCTTCCCCGATAGCTACAATCTCCAGGAATTTAAATGTAAGGTCAATAGACATCTCTTATCACACTAACTTGCATCCATTCTCTTAAACTCTCTTCTCATCTACCCCACCCCCATCCTCAGTATTTTTATCTGTCTATCACTCTCCTCCCGATATTTCCTATAACTAACCACTCTTTCTTATCACTTTCCCCTATGTAACCTCCTGCACAACAGTGGCAGTGGTATGCCTTGCTTGGGGTGAAATAATTAAAAAAAAAAAAAAACTTACTTTGTTTTGAATCTACCCCCTGTGTTCCATGTCTTACTTTCGGCCACCCCAGTCACTACAACTTTGTGGGGAAGTTTTGCCACAACTTCACAACAAAGATTTGCATTAAGATTTGCCACCACAAGTTGACAGCAAAGATCCACAACACTATATATCTTGAGATTCTTGACAAAATCCCAAAAAGTATTTGAAATGTAATTGGTTCCGATCTCACATCTTGACTTCGGTCCCTTTCCTTCTGCTGTGACATGACTTCCTTCTGTCTTTTCCATAAATGTTTTCATCCATTTGTTCTAATGACCTTTCCTTTTTTGGTACTTATATGTGCGTTGTGGTACTGTGGATATCGGCTCGGAACAAGAAACCAGTGAACCGAGTTCGAATTTCAGTTGAATCCATTGTATTCACTTACGTGCAAATACCCTTGGGAAAGGTATTAATCCGTCTCTTCCTTCCAGTTATGGGTTAAATAGCAGGACAGATTGGGTTCTATAGCCTTGGTCGGCAACCAGTCTACCGCAGAAAGCAATGGCAACCTACTGCGGGATAATCTTCTGCCCAGTCAGTCATGTCTCTTTTGAGACATGATCACCCAAACATGTATCACGTATGGCACTTAACTGACTGACTGCATGAATTTAAACCTACTAGTAGAGTAACCACTGGACTTAATCATTTTACTGTTGAATTAGGTAGAAGTTCTCTTTTAATAGTTACTTTTCTCGCAGTTCTTGACTGTAGAACTCTCTTCTGTTTATTTTTTGCTTCTCTTCCCCCTACATTTTTCAAAGATTTAAAAGCAACATCAATCACCATTTTCTGTCTTAATTCCTGTTCTTTTATTGTTTTTTCTCCTCCATAGTTTTTTTTTAATTTCTTTTCACTCCTAGTAGCCCCTTTTGTCTTAGTGGCATTATTGCCTTGCTTGAAGTGAACTCATTAAAACAAATACATTTTAAAAGATGTTACATAATTTTCACTAAAACTACATTAATTTCTTATGTTTGTATGATGAAATTTAATTTAAAATTGTTTGGTTATGTGTATTAGATAATTTTTATATATTCAAAATACATCTGTATTTTTATTTTATGTTGATATGAGTGCTCAATTTGTTAATATTGGACATTTTAATGATTGCCTGCTTTAAAAACTTTACCAAATTTTGCTGGTCAATTTATTTTTCCTTAAACTTTAATTTTTTTACTTTTTCATTTTTTTCTTTTTTCATTTTCTACTTTTTTTTCACTATTTCTTTTCTTTCTCTTCTTTTCACTTTCTATTTCTTCTCTTTCTTTTTTCTTTTGCACTTTCTTTCTCTTTTCTTTTTCACTCTCTTTTTTCTTTTTCACTTTCTATTTCTTTTCTTTTTTTCACTTTCTCTTTTCTTTTTCACTTTCAATTTCATTCTTTTTTCTTTTTCACTTTCACTTTCTATTTCTTTTCTTTTTCACTTTTTATTTCTTTTCTTGCTCATTTTTTCTTTTTCATTTTTTTAAATTTTACATTCTATTTCTTTTTTAGTTTTTCCCCGTTTTTCTTTTTTCACTTTCTAGTTCTTTTTTTTTTTTTTCACTTTTTCTTTTCTACTTTGCTTAACATTTAAATTTTTCTTTTCTTTTCTCATTTTGTTTTAATTTTTGCAAAACACAATCTTTGCTTCATATATGCCATTGTAGGATCCCTGAAAATTAACAAAATTAAGAATGGTTATCAACATGGAGACTTATATAGCAATGTGAAAATACATAGATCTGGATACCCACCATGTGGCTTATAATTTCTCAGATTCTAACAACTGTATATCAATTATCAAAATTCCTTAATGATATTATCACCTATTATAGTATTAAGTCAACCCATGAATTCCTTCAAATTTTTAAATCTACTACCCCAAACCAAGGCACCCTCCCATCGCTTGATGTCAAAAACCTATTTACTAATGTACATGTTGCTTAAACTGTTGACATAATTATTAACTCTGTATATAAACATAATTCAATCCCCCCCTCATCTATCAATCCCTATATTCTTAAAAACCCTTACTTGCCTGCACCACTAAAGTACCTTTTTATGACTATCATGGCAATATTTACATGCAAACTAATGGTGTAAGTATGGGAAAACCTCTTGGTCAAGGCTTCTAAAACTTTTATGTCCCATATTAAAAACATAGTTTTTAAAAAAGTTATTAAACCAAAAATATATGTTTGATACATTGATGATATTTTCCTTTTAGCTGACAACGAAAATGAAATTGATAATCTTAAACGACTTTTGTAAAAAATTCTGTCCTTTACTTCGCATATAAGCTCATCCAAAAAAATAAACTTCCATTTTTGGATGTTCTTGTAGATTCTAGTAATAATACTTGCACTACTTCAGTATATAAAAAAAACTCACAAGAAAAAATTATTGCCTCCTTAATTTTATTAGTCAATATCCTCATCAATAAAAAATTGGTGTTATTAAAAATTTCCTCATGAGGGCATGTGAGAATTCATCTTCCCAATCACTTTTCTTCCAAGAACTCCACCATTTGAAACAAAAACTCGTCAACAACAGCTTTTCAAATTGATTACCATATCAAACTTTTTCTTCATAATGTAACCAACGGCATCTGCAAACATGTGGATAAATACAATAAAATTAATATCTAAATCTATCCTTATTTATAAATGGAATTTTGTGTGTGTGTCTGTTACCTATAGACTCCGAAACAGCTGAACCAATTTTCTTGAAAATTTACACAGTTGTACTATAAGCGTCTGTGAGTGTCCCTAGGTTTTGTGTCGAGGTGCACCCGATAAATATCGAAAATCGATAATCGAAAAAATTGGGTTATAGAAGGAGTGGTCCGATTTTAATCAAACTTGATGCACTCATAGACAAAGACATAAGAAACGATATTCAGAAGTTTCAAGGTTGCAGTTCTTACAATAGTGCAGAAAACTGATAATATATATATATATATATATATATATATATATAAAAGGCAAGATGTTTATGTGTGTGTCTGTTTATCTGCCTGTATGTCTGTATTTTTTCAGCCCTTTTTATGACCATGGATTAGTTTTAAAGCTTTCATTATACCCAAGCAATGCTGGGCTATACTGCTAGTATTTTATGAAAGCCAAATGCACAATAACAATAGACAGGATGAATCTTTACTTTGCAATATCATCCAAAGTATTCAACACCAACCAATTTAAACATCAGTAATAATTTACCTGCAAAATCTAAACTGTAGAGAACTAGTGTCATTTATGAATTTCTATGTCCTTTAAAGAACCATGTTTCTCAACTATCCAAATCCGTAAACCACTACATTGGCTCCACCACCACAAGATTGACATTACACCTTTCCCACAATAGTTCCATCCGATCTCATTTAAACACATATCAAGATCTTTCAGGACCTATCCGTGAGATCCTCGTTGATAATACATACATAATAGCATCATCCACATGGAAAAGAAGATTAAAAAATTATGGAGGCATTTCTAATAAAAAAGAGAAATCCTCTACTTAATAATATCAATTATGAACATGGTAACAATGTGCTTACCATGTTCAGAAGTTAACATACACAAGACACTATACGCATAAACTTTACACATGTTTATTTACAAGTAAAACAAAATTAATTATTGATAATGGTTAAAAGTATAACTGAAAGTGCTCAAAAGTACAAAACCTTGAGACAATTCTTATATAATATGAGTTCTGAAAAAAAAAATTCATAACACATGAAAAATTGTATAAAAAAATCTTATTGATAATACCTTGTCTGTCATTTTTAATGAAACCTGCATAAAAGAGAAATTGTTCCTCAATTGCACTATATATATATATATATATATGATCAATGAAAGACACCTTTAAGACCAAGTGGTTCAATCACAAGTCTACATTCAAAACAGAAAACTTAAAAAACTGTACAAAATTAGCTAGCCACATGTCGAAATTAAAATCAAAATATGGAAAAGACCCAAACATAACGTGGAGTGAAAACAGTCAAGCCTTACAATGGTAGCAAAATATGTAGACTGTGCCAGGCAGAAAAGTTAGCAATTATGCTATTCCCAAACAAAAATGAACTGTTAAATAAATGAACAGAAATTATGACTAAGTGTAACCATACTAAAAAATACCTATTAGGTTCATACAACCATGGATGAAAATGTTATAATTTTTTGTAATTTTAAAAATTGTGCATTCAAAAATTCTCTGCCACATGAGTGTTCAAAAAATCACCATTACATGAATGTTCTTAAAAAAAAAAACAGTAAACAGTAAAATCAGTTATTGCAAATTGCCTGAAGACACCACTCATGGTAGAAATCGAGGTCGCATAATAACTCATTTACAAATGAAAAATGTTCAAAAGTTCTACAATATAATTGTATTGAACACTTTTTAATACAAATGTGCACTGGTCTAATTTTATTATGACCAAAAACTAAGTAATTAAACAATATATATATATATATATATATATATATATAGTGTATCGAGGCAGCAAATATTTTTCTAAACATATACTATTAAATATAAGAGACAATGAATGTCTATTATGTTTAATCATGAGCTGTTCTAAACGTCGTATTTTGGCTTTAATTTAAGTTGAAAATAAAGACAAAAATTCTCCAACATTTGGATAATTTTTTATTACTTTGTTGTCATTTTGCGCTATCATGCGGTGTAACATCATAGAACCACATTGCAAATTTGTGAACTGCGTTTGTTATTTTTGGTAACTATTGCCGTTGCCTAGCGGATTTTTATGTCAACACAAAATAAAATCATCGGTGATGGTGGATATTATTGTATTACCGTCTTAATAACCTCTCCAAAGATGGCTCATGTGAGCCGAAAGCTTAGAACCAAATTAATAAAAAATTATCCAAATGTTGGAGAATTTTTGTGTTTATTTTCAACTGAAATTAAAGCCAAAATACGACGTTTAGAACGGCTCATGATTAAACATAATAGACATTTATTGTCTCTTATATTTAATAGTATATGTTTAGAAAAATATATATATATATGTGTGTTTCAGATTAAATAAATTGCTAACAATATGTTTGCTTATTTTTAATAAAATCCATTCATACTCATGGATAGTCTTTTGCGTATTATAATAAAAAGATGTCAGAAATGAGCTGTAATCTTTTAATTGTAATACACGAAAGATTATCTGTGAATATGAATGGATTTTATTAAAAATAAGCAAACATATTGTTTGCCATCTATTTAATTTGACATTTGCTGCCTAAATACACAAACATATATATCAATATAAAAGAGTGAACATTGAAGACGACAATGTTCACTCTTTTATATTTACATACACTCTATCTCTGATATTGAGCACTTTATCCAATAAATACAGCACACCTTAAACTATATTTATTCATATATATATATAGAGAGAGAGAGAGAGAGCGATATGAAAGCTACATGAAATTATTTAACATTTGCAGAATAAATTGAGTAAAATTAGAGAATTTTTACAATTTTCAGTTTCATTTCTTGATATTTTTAGTGGATTATAGAGTCAAATGCTTGTGTTTTACTGACATCTTTGACAAGGTCATTCCTTTTAAGCCTCGTTGTGCATCATCAGAGTAACTTTCTAGCTGTGTTGTTATCTTCATCCTGCTCTGTACGCACCCCCATTTCTTACCAATCAGATATGCCTGGCCCCTATTTACAGTTATTCGCCTGGTGTATTTGTCTTAAGGGAGGGCCATGCGTTCCACTAGCTGGCCTCTTTATCTTAACCATACAAACACCTGCAAAGATAACAGATCCTTGAGTCATGTAAGCAGCTCTCTTTTCTGCCTCTAGCATAGACACCCATAACCACTATATCAACCCTAATCTATTGCTGGGTAAACATGGACCAGAATCAGTATAAGACTGGTATATAAATATCTACATGGGAGGTAGGGTTCTGGGACCTGACAGGTATAGAGTTTTATTAACTTTTCATGTTTAAGTAGATTGATTGAGTTTCTACGCAGACATCTTAGGCAAGCATTACTTGGGAGTTTTTCATTTACATTCTATTGTTTTTTAGGCATTTTTTTTATTTCCTTTTGGGAGGGGTGGTGTCTCATCAGCATTTTCAACAATTTTTCTAAGGAAAATTTATAACTGGCTCATCTTTACAAAGGTGAATCAATGAGTCTGTAATAGAATATGTAGTTATTAGCCAAATTTTGATCTGAGTATTTACTGTATAATGTTTGATGCAACTGATTAATATTCATCACTGAATGGTTGTGCATTGTGGTGCAATGGATATCAACTCGGAATGGCAAATCAGGGAGTCGAGTTCGAATTCCAGTTGAATTCATTGCATTCACTTATGTGCAAATACCCTTGGGAAAGGTATTAATTTGTCTCTTCTCTCCACTTATGGGTTAAATAATAGGACTGATTGGGCTCTATAGCCTTGACTGGTAACCAGTCTACTGCAGAAAGCAATAGCAACCTACTGCGGGATAATCTTCTGCTCAGTCAGTCATGGCTTTTTCAAGACATGATCGCCCAAAGTGTATGTCACATATGGCACTTAACTGACTGACTGACTGACAGAATTAAGTGCATTGACAAAGAGGTGTTTGTTAAAAGATATTTGTTGTCTGAAATAAATGTTTTTCTCAAGACTACACTTATTGGTGTACCTAGATGCATAAATGATATCATTAAGAAAAGAACGAACCATAACAAAAAAGTTGCTCCTCAGGTAAAAAAATTCAAGACGCAAACAATAAATTGGAGATAGCAAAATCAAATATATCAGATTCAGTCACATTCCCGACATTATGATGGAGTTTCTCTATGCATTTTCTATAAATACTTTTATGGTAATTGTTCTGATGAACTTTTAGTTTTTTGGGGTTTTTTTTATAATCATATCGCCCCAAGCAAGGCATTTTACTGCCACTGCTTTGCAGGGAGTTACATAAGAGGGAAGTTATGAAAAAGAGTGACAGGTTATAGGGGGTGTCAGAAAGTGGGTAAGAGAAGGATGAATGTGGCCATAAAGTGAGGGATCAGTTTATATATTGATTGTAAAGTAGAACTGATCCCCCACTTTATATCCACATATAATAGTATAGAGTTTTTTTTTATATAATCATATTGCCCCAAGCAAGGCATTTTACTGCCACTGCTGTGCAGGGAGTTACATAAGAGGAAAGTTATGAAAAAGAGTGACAGGTTATAGGGGGTGTCAGGAAGTGGGTAAGAGAAGGATGAATGTGGCCATAAAGTGAGGGATCAGATTTATATTGATTGTATTGTAGAACTGATCTCCCACTTTATATCCACATATAATAGCATAGAATTTTCTTTTATATAATCATATTGCCCCTAGCAAGGCATTTTACTGCCACTGCTGTGCAGGGGGTTACATAGGAGGAATGTTATGGAGAGTGAGAGGTTGCAGGGAGTGTCAGGAAGAGAGTAGGAGAGGGAAGAGATTACTGATGAGAGTGGGGTGGATTATAAAAAAGAAAAAAAAAACCAGCAGCACATCCTCATGACAACTGCTGTTCATCTCAGTGTTTTTGACAGACTCCAAAGGAGAATCTGTAATGTGATTGGTTCTGACCTGGCAGCTCAACTCCAGCCACTTTCTCATTGTTGGGATGTGGCTTCCCTCTGTCTCTTCTATAAATATTTTCATGGCTTCTACTCTGACAAACTTGGGTCACTGGTGCCCCCTCCACAAGAATTTACTCGGGCAACCAGACTGACAACAAGGTCCTACGCATTTACAGTTATACCAACCAAATGCAGGTGACAATTCTATTCCAGCAGCTTTTTTTCATGCGATTTTCGTCTGTGGAACTCCCTTCCATATACTTGCTTTCCTGATGGCTATAACCTCCAGGAATTTAAATGCAAAATCAATTCCCATCTCTTATCTACTTAACTCCAGTTCTTTTTACATCACCCCATATATCTTGTTCTTTTCTTTTCTCTCTACCTTCGCAACTGTCTTCATTCCTGTGTTCACATCCTTCTCTTCCGCTTTCTCTTTCACCCCCTGTAGCTGGTTCGTCTTTGTCTTCACTCTCCTCCTGCCTAATACTTCAACTCTTTTATGTAACCCCCTGCACATCAGTGGCATTAACACCTTGCTTGGGGTGAAATGATTAAAAACAAAAAAAACTACACCCTTGTGCAAATTAATTAAAACAAAACGAATAATGTCTTCCAAAGATCTTTCATACTTTCCCTGATCATGTATATGTTGTCTCTTGATAACGTTTTTCTCTTCCGACCACATTTTTCTTTACCTTTTGGACTGATGGATCTACTTTGTTTCTTCATTTTGATGCATAGATTGGTTATCTTCATAGATGATTTTATCATCAACATAGGCTTCATTCAGATTGTATGGAGACACTGCGTCCAATACTGCTGCCACATCTGGTCAGGTGCCCCTGCTACTCTCCTTGGACTTCTTGACAAAATACAACGGAGAATCTGTAACGTGATCAATACTGACTTGGCAGACCGGCTGCAATCACTCTCTCACCAGTGTGACGTGGCTTCCCTGTGCCTCTTCTATAAATACTTTCACGGCTTCTGCTCTGATAAACTTAGATCATTGGTGCCTGTGAAGGTCTGAACTGGTAGAACTACATAGTGTAGCTCATCAGATTTTCCATATAAACAGAGATAGTGTAGTAGTAAGAGGCTAGCAACATTTTGTCTGTGGAAAAGGGTTCAGAAAATCACCCACAAGGCTCTCATGGGTGTCTTTGAGATGGAAATAGATAACTGGGCAGCTCCAGCCCAGATATGGCAGCAGTATTCCATTTTAGGTTTCATCCGTTTCTTGTAACTGTAGACTTGAAGGGGTTAAGATTACAGCGATCATTAAAACATCCTGCCGAGAGTCTGTTTCACAAAGCAGCAGTTCTAGGAAAACAGCTGCCTGAGTGGAACTTACTTCTTACTAATACTAATACTTATATTAATACTAATACTTCTTACTAATACTAATACTTCTTACTAATACTAATACTTATATTAATACTAATACTTATATTAATACTAATACTTCTTACTAATACTAATACTTATATTAATACTAATACTAATACTTATATTAATACTAATACTTCTTACTAATACTTATATTAATACTAATACTTCTTACTAATACTTATATTAATACTAATACTTCTTACTAATACTAATACTTATATTAATACTAATACTTCTTACTAATACTAATACTTATATTAATACTAATACTAATACTTATATTAATACTAATATTCTTACTAATACTTATATTAATACTAATACTTCTTACTAATACTTATATTAATACTAATACTTCTTACTAATACTAATACTTATATTAATACTAATACTTCTTACTAATACTTATATGAAGGGAATTGGAATGAGTTACCCTGGTGTATACAGTATGGTGGGTCCCAGCTGCAAAAGTCAGGGCTGTTGGGACCAAGAAATTTAACTTGTTAGAACGCATGATATGGAAATAGTGATAGAGTAGAAGAGGTTTGTGGTATTTCATTTGTTGGAAAAGGTTTTCAGGGTGGAAAATAATTTGTCACCCACAAGGCCCCATAGATGCTTTTGAATTCCTTTAAGACAGGCAAGTAAAGACAGTGTAGCTCCAGCAGTATTCCATGTTAGGCTTGATCTGGTTCTTGTAAAGGTAGAGCATAGCTGGAGGAATTCGGTACTTACTGGAGCAATACAAGCAACCAACCATTATTTAAATGTAATTATTCTTGCAAGTCAGGAAAAATATTTCAAAATAAAATTAGACCATTGCTAACTTCTGTTCCTGTAACTGTTTGGATACTATGGGTTTTTTTTTTTTTGTTTTTTGGTTTTTGTTTTAATCATATCACCCCGAGCAAGGTGGTAACGCCACTGATGTGCAGGGGGCTACGTGAGAGTGAAAAGATTTGGAAAAGAGAAAGCTGGAAACCACATCCTAAACAGGGAACAAGGGATGAACCTCTACACCTGTACAATAGATGTGGGTGGAGTGTGAACCAGGCGATAGTTTAGTCTATCTTTGAGGATTGATAGTCTTATCAATGTTTTCACATATTGTGTGACACAGAATTTCGAATACCCCTTTTGCATTATTGAAAAGATGGCTTACACTCATTTTCATAGAAACCTGGGGTGGTTATGTTTGTGTTGATGTGGAGGTCATTAAATACTTAACCATTGCTTGGGAGTAATGAGCAGATAAAAGTTCTTGTTTGTAAAATCTTTTTTTTTTCTTTTTTATCAATTGAATTTTATTTTACAAATGTGAGAAAGACTAAAATCAAATATTTTGAAATTTTCTTTCAGGAAAACATTCTGGATAAATACATCGCTGACTTGAGTGCACTATTAAGTGTCAGTGGGTAAGCTCTCTTGTTTTTTTGATTTTAAGTACTTTTTGGGGAGAGGGGTGTAACACTGTAAGTGTTCCTTATGCACACACGTTAAACGGATATCGACAGACCATAGATTTGAACTCAGGAATAGATATTTAGAAAATATCTCTGTGTGTATATGTAGTTTTTTCTTCCCAGAAAAATCAACGTTTTTCTTTTTTTCAGAGGGGCAGGGAGAGAGAAGAGGAAGGAAATAAACGCTGGGGTGGACAAGAGAGGTAGAGAAGCAAAACACAAAGCATTTACGAGATAACATGTTGATTTGATAATAATTTAACAATGTCCAGCTGGTTCAGCAAGGGGAGAGAATTCTGTTACTTTCTTCTTTGTGTATCTGTTATTCTATCCCTTTCTCTCTCGGAGAAAGAAAAGAAATGATCCACCGAATTGAAAAATTATCAGGAAATTTTTGGGAAAAGGCCACCCACATAAGGATGTAATTGTAATTAACGCTGACAGGTGAATGTATAAAGTCCAGGAAGTAGTGTTGGTATGACTGGAATTGTGCATGGTTGATCTGAACCAGACAAATGAAGATGATGTTATATTTTAACGGGAAGATATTCCGATGACTTACCACCCTGTGTCATATTGAAACAATTTCAACAAAAACACAACGGATTTAAAAATCAAGTCAGAGAGACAGACGAAGAACACGTGAAGTGAAAGACGTGGAAAAATCCTCTCTCTCTCTCTCTTCCACACACTAATAACAACAGCAGACATAGCAGCAGTATTTTGTGGGCACTAAAAAGTTGGAATGTATTTTATTTTTAGTTCTTATGTTTTTATTTTATTTTTACTATTCTCTCTCTCTCTCGATGTACAGAGAATTTCAATACAATCATTAGTCCACATAGACTGGCCCTTCGCTGATAAACCACTGATTATTTTAACCCCCAGGGCAAATTGGTAGGTGGTTTAAATAACCTGGGAGATTCCATTCTGTTACAGGCAAGTCTATTCTGTAAGCACTGATTGGCTGATAATTTCAGTGTGTATATTGAGCTCCATAAATATTGAGCACAATATCCACCATTTGTCTTTGGGCCACATAGGGCCATGTATTCAGTTACAACCCTGTTTATTTTTGTCTGCCAACTGGACACTAGTTGGACACATCAGGAAGGTGAGTCTCACACTCTTGAATGTTCACCTTCCTACAGGGAGACAAAAGACGACCACCATGTTGAAAGGTTAGTTATTTGACTTCTACACTTTGTTGTTCTGGCCTGTTTCCCTCATTTCTGCATGTGCACCCAACCACCGTTTGATTTCAGTTGTTTAGTAGGCAGTACGAAGACAACTGTCCTTTTTTTTTCAGATCTGTAATTTCCTCTGAGATCCAAAATCACAATATGGCAGGGGAAGTGAAAGGTGACTGATCATTTGACATCTTCGATCACCAGGGGTGGAACGGAAGCGAACAGCTGCAAGTAACTTACGGCCAGTTAACGCAAGCAACATAATTTTGAGACTAGGAGGCGTTAGGGTGTCATAGAGGTGCTGTGGTGAAAAGCATTTCAGAAAGAAAAATCAGTGAACCGGGTTCAAATTTTGGTCAAGTTTGCTACATTTAATTTTGTACTAACTAGCAGTATAGCCCAACATTGCTCGGGTGTAATGAAAGCTTTTATATATATATATTATCGATTTTCTGCACTATTTTAAGAACTGCAACCTTGAAATTTCTGAATATTGTTTCTTATGTCTTTGTCTATGAGTGTATCAAATTTGATTAAAATCCGACCACTCCTTCTATAACCCGATTTTTTTTTATTATCAATTTTCGATATTTATCAGGGGTACCTCAACACAAAACCTAGCTAAGAACACTCACGGACGCTTATAGTACAACTGTGTAAATTTTCAAGAAAATCGGTTCAGCCGTTTTGGAGTCTATAGGTAACGGACACAGACACACACACAAAGTTCCATTTATAAATAAGTTTAGATTAGATTAGATAGATTTAGATTAGATACGTTTGGGAAGAGTCGTATGAATCCATATCTTTTTCCTTAGTAATGGATTAAATAACAAGGCAGAATGGGAATCACTTGTTTTGGGTGACAATCTGTCTAGGAAAAAGACAGCTGTAAATTCAAAACCAGCTTGAAGAGGGATGTACTCTATCAGGGTATCTTACCTTAGACGCACTATGGCTGTTACAGCTGCAGTACATGTTGTTCACCTGTGACTGGATTGTGTATGCATTTCAGGTATACAGCCTTATGTCCATATCACATTTAATCACTGGTTCTCATATGATCATTGAAGTTAAGCAACAGAAAGCATGGTCAGTACCTAGATGGGTGACCACTTCAGAATACCATGTGCTATAAGTTTGAATATGCAGGTGATGTAATGGATAACTGCTCAGAAAAGTGAAGCACAGACCTATGTTCCAAATCTGGTTGGGTTCACTATTTATGTACAAACACAATTTGGAATGGTATGAATCCAGCTCTTCCTTGTCAGCTATGGGTTAATTAGTAGGACTTGTATCAGTAAAAAAGTATTTCCCTCAAAATTCTTACAGCCTAAAAATATTTTCAGGCTTTAAATAACCTACATAGGGTTGATAAACTATAAAAATCAAATCATCTGTTGTAATTTCTCCCATATATAATGGGTGGTGTAACAGAATCAGTCAGTGAAGTGCCATACGTGAAACACACTTGGGCGATCATGTCTCTAAAGAGACATGACTGACTGGGCAGAAGATTATCCTGCAGTAGGTTGCCATTGCTTTCTGCGGTAGACTGGTTGCCAGCCAAGGCTATAGAACCCAATCTGTCCTGATATTTAACCCATAACTGGGAGGAAGAGACGGATTAATACCTTTCCTAAGGGTATTTGTGCGTAAGTGAATGCAAGGAATTCAACTGGAATTTAAACTCGGCTCCCCGAGTTCTCATTCCGAGCTGATATCTACTGCTCCACGACGCACCTTCCTTGTAATAGAATACAGTTCTGAAAAAAAATTGAAGAGCCGAGTTCTGATTCCAGTTTACTTGTGTGCAAATTGATCCACCTCTTCTCCCCCCAGCTATGAGTTAATAAGTAGTAATTGTATTGGTGAAACATTATCTATTGTAATTTCTTTCATATTGAATGGGAAAGTTAAAAGTTTTTTGTACATTTTATTTCTAAAATCAGTTTATTTTATTTCCAGGAATATTTCTCTGATGGCCCTCATGCATGAGTTGATGGATTCCACGAATCGAGGGGAGACTCTCTTGCCCTCATCCACCCAGAAAAGGCCAGCAAACAAAGCCGCAGAGCCCCTGTTTGAGGACAGCCCCGATATTCCATACAGTTGCTTGCAGATGGCACTTTGCTCTTTGGACAGCATGAGTCTGAAAATGTCGCCAGCTGATTCGACGGCGACATTTGATGAGGACTTATCTCCAGAAATCAAACTAGAGGAAATCTATCGAATACCAATTGATGCATGAGGATGAATAATCAAAGCTGTTGTAGTTCGAGAGTGAGACTCGAGCATCCAAATTTTTCTTTTTCGTCTGTTTCTGCTGATGTAAACCTTATGAGGATCTCGTATTGTGCTAGTAAAATTTTAAGGAATCATCCACCAGATTTGTTTGTTTTTAATTTAACATAAATAATTTTGTCTATACTTCTGAGATGAAGTAGTATTTACATTATTTACATGTTGTCCTCATCTTTATTGTCATGTTTACAATGTTTCGGCTGTTGTACACTCCAGCCTTCTTCAGGTGCTGGGAATTTTGAACCGAAACTTGACATGGCAACAGTTATTACTGCACGGATGAATTAGTATTTGCCTGTATTCGTTCATATTTGTTCATGAGAACAATTGTCGCAAAAGTATTTGTAGAAAAAACAGAGGGAAGTCACATCACGTCGATGAGAAAGTGACTGAAGATGAGCTGCCTAGTCCGGATCAACTAGAAGTCACACAGGTATATAGTAAGAGGAAGAGTTCATTCCTCATAGAAAGGTACCATAACAAGAAGGATGAGAGCTCAGCATCCATTTAATACTGCACTTGTTTTTTTTTGTTTTTTTTTTAATTCTAATTATAATAATTCATAAAATTTTAAATCTTTTAAAATTCTGTATTAATTTGTAGCATTAACTGATATTATTATTAAGTAAAAACTATTTTTACTAATCTTTTTTTTTTTTTTTTTAATTGTATCACCCAGAGCAAGACGGTAACGCCACTGATGCACAGGGGGCTACGTAATAGTGAAAAGATTGGAAAAGAGAAAGCCAGAAACCACATCCTAAACAGGGAACAAGGGATGAGATCTTAAAAGCTTACTATGATTCATCAACCCTCAATATTTTAAACAAAATTTGGAATTTTTTCTGCCTGTTTAAATGAGCCAGACTTTTGTAAATCTGGAAGTTTATACATGACTATACGAAAATAAAAGTACTATAATAAAATAAGAGTTTGAAACTATACTAAACTAGAAGTATAGCCCAGCGTTGCTCGGGTGTAATGAAAGCTTTAAAACTAATCCATGGTCCTGGAGTTCAGACTCTTTGGACGTTGGCACGAAAGACTAAAAAGCAATAGTTGTTTCCAGTTAAAGCGAAACCGTAGACTGAAAGAAAAATGAATGGATGTAAGTCAAATTTTGATTTCCTGGTATCGATATCAAATGAGTTTTTTTCATCGTAAACTGAATTTTGAAGGCTAAATAAGTCCTCTGAGTAAATGGTATCATGGCTCTGAGACTAAGAACTACAATTATACCTGCTTAGAGCCAATCCCGAAGCAAAAACTAAAATAAAAGGGCTGAAAAAATAGACATACAGGCAGATAAACAGACACACATACAAACATCTTGCCTTATATATATATATATATATATATATATATATATATATTATCAATTTTCTGCACTATTTTAAGAAATGCAACCTTGAAACTTCTGAATATTGTTTCTTATGTCTTTGTCTATGAGTGTATCAAATTTGATTAAAATCGGACCACTCCTTCTATAAACAGATTTTTTTATTATTATTGATTTTCGATATTTATCTGGGGTACCTCGACAGAAAACCTAGCTAAGAACACTCGCAGACGCTTATAGTACAACTGTAAATTTTCAAGACAATTGGTTCAGCCATTTCTATAGATAACGGATACACACACACACACACACACACACTCACACAAAGTTCCATTTATAAATAAGTTTAGATTCTTTCAAGAAATTATGTTTTTGAAGTTTTGTAAATGTTATTACTCTTGCCAGTATTGTTGGGAGTTTCCATCCTATGCCTTTGTTTGAAGTTGTATGGAATGTCCACATCTTCATTAAGTCATAATTTCCTTTTCAGTTGTATTTTATGAAATCTTTCTCTTTAAGCAACTTTTCAGAATAGGTTTCTGAACTTCAGTAGCTGTTATTGTTATTTCCAGTACTGATGGGGGTTTCCTTCCTAACCTTCTGTTGGAAGTAGTGTGGAATGTCAACATCTTCATGATGTTATTATTTTATCTTTCAGATGAAATTTATAAAATCTTTCTCTTAAAGCAACTTTTCAGGAAAATAGGTTTCTCAACTCGAGTAGCTGTTATTACTCTTTCCAGTATTGATGGGGCTTTCCTTCCTAACCTTTTGTTGAAGTAATGTGGAAAGTTAACATCTTGATTATTATTATTTTCAAGTCACTTGTGACTTTCATTTTAATTGTTACTGCTGTTGATAGTCCTAAAGTGATGACGTTTCTGTCATTTGGAACAATTCTATATGATTCAGTAGTGCCAGTTCACAAGGTTCAAAGAAGTATGTTCCTCACTAAGACCTACTGGCTTCCTTCACTCAAAATCACTTTAACCATTAGCTGGAGAAAGCAGTTGTGAACAGTAGAGTTTAGATATTTTTTTTAATATTCTCAATGGCTTCATATTAGAATTCTGCTTGGTCCTTCGTTAGTTAGCAAATAATTATGTGTATTATGGCCTGGATATCTTCACTGTTTCCTGCCCCCATGTAATGTAACAAGAGCAGTAGATAATAAATCCCTACAATTTTTTGTTTACTTCCAGCTAACTATGTTCTGGGGTGCAGCCATTAACTTCTATTTAAGTCTTGTGGTGAATATGTCGTGAATAAGAAATTCTTCTTCATTTTTACAAAAATTCATCATAGTGACGTGTGAAATCCTGGTTTTGCCAAATAGAAAAACGATTGACCATGAGCTTAAAGAAAAAGTCAAAACCGGATTTCATGAGTAAATGTTAAATTGATTTTCTGACCAATGGAAGCAGTTTGTAAGATTAAAATGATTTGATGGTCCAGTGCGAAAAAAAACTAAATGATTATAAAAGGTGAAAGGAAGGCCACCCAGACATTCAGATGGAAGCAGCAAGATGACACACTCAAATGTAACAGGATAAACTTCAAGTCGACCTAGACGTAAAGTTGCGTCGCATATTTGTCCTCCTTCTCCTTCTTTCTCGTGTGCTGATTCCTTTTACTTCTTCATCTCCATCCAAAGACATTCCTACCAACAAACGCTCATACATACACACACATAAACTCTTTTCAGCAAGTTACTACTACGAACATTTCTACAACTCTTGATACCCTTAACTTTCTCACTGAACATTAACTTCTACATTTCTTGTTAGTCATTTCCATTAATAAATTTCTATTTTAACATGCAAAAATATATATTTTATTCTTCCACAAATCCACACATTTCAACCTGCTGACAACCTTCTGATGATTCTGAATAAATCCTAAAGCCGTAGGGAGTTTGGTTATGTATGACACAAGGCCAAATCTAAGAAACGTTAACCATCTCCCTATAGCTTCAAATGCTTATTTATTTCATGCTTTGCTCTCAACTCAGATAAATAAGTAACCATTCTATTTTGATCGCAAGGAAAGATGAAAGAAAATGTATATCCGAGACAGTTTCAACTGAGCGAAAAAAATATTGTTTTGATATCCTGATGGTACCGTTCTCCTTGCTCACATCACTGCAATTATCCGGAAATTTATCTTAATGGCCATGTAAAAAATAAACCTTAATACTCATATAAGCGTATTACTGATAAAGTTTATCAGTTAATTTGAATTTTGGAGATAAATTGGAAAAATTTGGCATTTGTTTTGAAATTTTTTTTACTCAAAATAATTTCTTTTTCTTATAAAATATTTTGTTTCAGGTGGCTCACATAAATTGCCCAACCTACCTGAAAATTGATGGGTTTTGAAGATCTTTTTTAACTAAATGTTGCAATCAGCCAAGATTGTAAATTGATTTTTTTTAAATGATCAACTTCAGTGTAGCTAATCATAAAAATCTGAGGTCCCTTTAGGAATCAGCACCATCAAATTCAGTCAGACAGTTAAGTGCCATACGTGATACACGCTTTGGGCGATCATGTCTTGAAGAGACAGGACTGACTGGGTAGAGAATTATCCTGCAGTAGGTTGCCATCTACTCTCCTCGGTCTTTCTTTCACCTTTGCCAAACGGAAGTGTAGTAAAGAGTGAGAGAGTAGGAGGAGAGAGCCTACAGCATTGCCGTAGCAGTTTAAGCTGGTGGCTGTAGCTGTAATTGTGTGTGTGTGTGTGTGTGTGTGTGTGTACTGTACAATATAGTAAAAATAGGTAGGTTTGTTGTCGTCTACCGCGACCTAATAACAAGATTTCTGGCCTCTACAGCCTTGGCCATTACTCAATTGGTCTTTTCTGTTTACAATGCATACAGGAGCCATGATTTTTCAGTAATAAAAAACATTTTCTCTTTTAAAATCTCTTACAAAATAGCGTACAGTATTTTGGTTATGGTCTGTGCATATGCCGCTTAATATAAGATTACAGTAAAGTAGCTTCTATGGACATTACTTTTATAGATATTTTAATAAAATTACACTCTGTGTTATCGTTATTTTATTATTCAATACCTTTATGTTTGAAGACGTTACTATCATTTGTAGTATGACAAAGTAAAATTTTCCGAGGAAATCATAATTATCCTTCCGTGGAAATTCCACGGGTTATGCTATTATGATTTTGCAAGAAGTTGTTAAACTAAAATGCATGACAATGCAATAGGGAAATTTCTATGGGTATTTTATAATCATGGATCTTGCAAACAGCTTATTCAGTTATTAGCAGATAATTTAAATAGGGCATCTTGTTATTATTTCGGTAAATTTTTGTTTTGTTCGCCGAAACCTTTACCCCCGTCAAATCTTTCCTAAACTTCCTCAATTACGTGCAAATGTATATGTTGAACTCAAATCGATAATTGTTTATTGAAAAAAACCTACCTTTTTCCCTGTTATCGACCAGAAAAAAATCGGACTATATCTCACCGTTTTCATATCTGATTCACCGCTGAATGACTTGAGGCGTAGTATTCTTATTTCGGCCCGTTTACTTCCTTTGAGCAAATACTCCGCGATTTGTTTTGATTCTGAACACATTTTCCGCGTATTGCAAAAAAAGAAGTGAAGTGAATTGGAATGAAAGCTTTAAAACTAATCCATGGTCCTGGAGCTCAGACTCTTTGGACGTTGGCACGAAAGACTAGAAAGCAATAGTTGTTTCCAGTTAAAGTGAAACCGTAGACTGAAAGAAAAATGAATGGATGTAAGTCAAATTTTGATTTTCTGGTATCGATATCAAATAAGTTTTTTTCGTCGTAAACCGAATTTTGAAGGCTAAATAAGTCCTCTGAGTAAATGGTATCATGGCTGAGACTAAGAACTACAATTATACCGACTTAGAGCCAAACCTGCAGCAAAAACTAAAATAAAAGGGCTGAAAAAATACAGACATACAGGCAGATAAACAGACACACATACAAACATCTTGCCTTTTATATATATATTATTGATTTTCTGCACTATTGTAAGAACTGCAACCTTGAAACTTCTGAATATCGTTTCTTATGTCTTTGTCTATGAGTGTATCAAATTTGATTAAAATCGGACCACTCCTTCTATAACCCGATTTTTTCGATTATCGATTTTCGATATTTATCGGGGGGTAACTCGACACAAGACCTAGCTAAAAACACTTATAGTTCAACTGTGTAAATTTTCAAGAAAATCGGTTCAGCCGTTTCGGAGGCTATAGGTAACGGACACACATACACACACGCAGACAAAGTTCCATTTACAAATAAGTTTAGATTGTCATTCCTCCACAATACAACAAAAAGGAACAAAAATAAATTTCCTTTAAAATATTGTGTACCATGAAGTTTTAAGCTCTATAAAAATAAGTTTTTAAAATCATTTAACCGCGGCGTAGGGTTTTTTATGTGAGCAATGATGAGGTTTTGGAAAGGATGGAGACGAAAAGGAAATTAATACTGAGCACCAGAAGAGACAGCTAAAGTTCCTGGGACATCCTATGAGGAAGGAGGGCTTAGAGAACCTGATACTAACAGGTCAGATATAAGGAAAAAGAAACAGAGTAAAGCAACGGATAACATATTTGAAGGACCCGATCAGGTGGATGACGGAATGAGGGTTGCATGGTGCTACAGGAGAAAGCGTGCTAAGAGCCACCAGTGACTGGGAGATGTGGAGTGCTACGACCGCCTCCTGAAAAGATATGGCACATAAAAGAAGATTTTTCCAAACAAATCGGCTTATTCTCATTTCATCGGTTGGTTTGCGAAATTGAAAGAAACGGAAATCTTGGCAAAAATGTTCGCATTAACTTCAACGATGCTGTTAGCCATTTCAACACGCTGACAGGTGTTGCGAAAAAATTCTGGTATGAAATAAAATGCCATTGTGAATACCATTGCGATGTCCCAAATACAGAACCAGGTCTAGACTTGACACCCTTTTCCTGCTGTTGTAAGCTCAACATTACTTTTCGAATCTTGGGTTTGTATCAAAGTTGGCCTATCCCTGCAAAGGTATACCATTGGTCATTGTTACGAGATATTTATAAATTATTATGTCATTTTTCATCATATTTCGATTTCTGCTTTGGTCTCACTACCAACCAAGTCTGCGGGGAGACCTAAGGCAGGTCGTGGCGTGTTGCTATGACTCCATTTCATGTTTTTCTATCTTCCCTATCATCCCTAGCATTACATAGATAAAGTTTTCCTTAGTGTGTGGGCTGTACTTAATAAGACAATTTTTTGTATATCTCTTAAGCTGGGGTTTCCAGGGATTCTTTCAATGTGTTGTTTTGTTCCATTTTTTATCATTCCAAGTGCACCTACTATCACTGGCACAACTCTTGTTTTCAATTTCCACATTTTTTCTATTTCAATTTCCAGGTCTTTATATTTTGACAGTTTTTCAAATTCCTTGATTGCTATGTTATAATCCGCTGGACAAGCCATATCAATTAATAGACAAGTTTTCTCCTTCTGGTTTTTAACAATAATGTCTGGCCTGTTTGCTTCAATTTTTCTGTCTGTGTAGATGGTGTAATCCCATAGAATGGTTACATCTTCTATTTCTGTAACCGGTGCTGGGTGATGTTCATACCAGTGTTTGTTTACAGCTTTTCCATAATGTTTGCACATTGTCCAATGTAAATATTGCCCAACTCTATCGTGGCGATTTTTATATTCATTTGGGGCAAGCACAGAACAGCCTGAGATTAGACGGTCTATTGTTTCTTGGTGTTTATTACAAAACCTGCATTTTGGATCCATATTATTATGCATAATATTTGCCTGAAAGTTTCTAGTGAAAAGACTTTGGTCTTGTGCTTCAAGTATACGTTATCATTATTATTATTATTATTATTATTATTATCGCCGCCATCATCATCATCATCATCATCATCACCACCACCACCACCATCATCATCATCACTATTATTATAATTATTATTTGTGCCATGTCCTTTCAGGACGTAGGTGATCATGGCTTTCCACGTCTCCTCTTCCCTGATGTCTCTTAGCACGCCTTCTCCTGTTACACCATGCAACCCCCGTTTCCGTCATCCACCCGTTCAGACCCTTCAAATATGTTATCCGCTGTTTTCCTCTGTCTTTTTTTCCTTCTATCTTACCTGTTAGTATCAGGTTCTCCAAGCCCTCTTTCCTTATTGCATGTCCTATGAATTTCAGCTGTCTCTCCCTGATGCTCACTATTAATTTTCTTTTCGTTGCCATTCTTTCTAAAACCTCATCATTGCTCACATGCTCGGTCCATGATATCCGCAGCATCCTTCTGTAGAACCACATTTTCGCAGCTTCAAGTTTTTTCCTCATTTTCGATGATATTGTCTAGCATTCACTGCCATATTGAAGAACTGACATCACATAGCAATCTAGCACTCTCTTCTTTGTTTCTAGTGAAATTTTCCTGTGTCTTAGTATAACCGTTTCCAATTTAGTTAATGCTGCATCCGACTATTTCTGGCAAAGACAGTTTCTAGTAGAGCGTCGGGAGATGTTCCAGACTCCATCTGTAAAAACATTTTGCCAAGAATTTGTATCCTTATAATAATTCCCACCCGGGGGGACAAAACTATGTAAGACCACCCACTTCACATTATTTCCCTGAAAATATACGCATGTCCGCACCTCACTCCTTCCAATATTTTTTTTTTCTCCTGGAAAATATCTTCAGAGATTCTGTGAATTCCAACGAATGTCTGAGAAAGGTTTGGGTCAATTAGTAACCTACTTTATGGATTTTGAAAAATCATGACACAAGAAAAAATAGTTGGTTGCGTTAAGATAGGCAATTTTAATTTTTAAAAATTATTTAACCGCGAAGTAGGGTTTTTCATGTGAGCAATGACGCGGTTTTGGAAAAGACAGCGACGAAAAGGAAATTAATACTGAGCATTAGGAAGAGACAACTAAAGTTCCTGAGACATGCAATGAGAAAGGAGTGCTTTGAGAATCTGTTACTAACAGGCCAGATAGAGAGAAAAAGAGACGGGGGAAAGCAGAAGATAACATATTTGAAGGACCTGATCAAATGGATGACGGAATGAGAGATGCATTGTGCAACAGAAGAAAGCGTTAAAATTTTATTTAGTTGTCCTTCTCCTAGACTGGTTTCCAACTAGTCTTTCTTTTTCTTTTTTTTTTTAATCATTTCACCCCAAGCAAGGCATTTCACTGCCACTATTGTGCAGGGGGTTACATAGGGGAAAGTGATGAGAAAGAGTCGTTAGGGGGTTACATGGGAGAAAGTGATGAGAAAGAGTGGTTAGGGTGTTACATAGGAGAAAGTGATGAGACAGAGTGAATAGGGGGGTACATAGGGGAATATGTTGAGAAAAGTGGTTAGGGGGTTACATAGGGGAAAGTGATGTGAAAGAGTGGTTAGGGGGTTACATAGGGGAAAGTGATGAGAAAGAGTGGTTAGGGGGTTACATAGGGGAAAGTGATGTGAAAGAGTGGTTAGGGGGTTACATAGGGGAAAGTGATGAGAAAGAGTGGTTAGGAGGTTACATAGGGGAAAGTGATGAGAAAGAGTGGTTAGGGGGTTACATAGGGGAAAGTGATGAGAAAGAGTGGTTAGGGGGTTACATAGGGGAAAGTGATGAGAAAGAGTGGTTAGGGTGTTACATAGGAGAAAGTGATGAGACAGAGTGAATAGGGGGGTACATAGGGGAAAGTGATGTGAAAGAGTGATTAGGGGGTTACATAGGGGAAAGTGATGTGAAAGAGTGGTTAGGGGGTTTCATAGGGGAAAGTGATGTGAAAGAGTGGTTAGGGGGTTACATAGGGGAAAGTGATGAGAAAGAGTGGTTAGGGGGTTACATAGGGGAAAGTGATGAGAAAGAGTGGTTAGGGGGTTATATAGGGGAAAGTGATGAGAAAGAGTGGTTAGGGGGTTACATAGGGGAAAGTGATGAGAAAGAGTGGTTAGGGGGTTACATAGGGGAAAGTGATGAGAAAGAGTGGTTAGGGTGTTACATAGGAGAAAGTGATGAGACAGAGTGAATAGGGGGGTACATAGGGGAAAGTGATGTGAAAGAGTGATTAGGGGGTTACATAGGGGAAAGTGATGTGAAAGAGTGGTTAGGGGGTTTCATAGGGGAAAGTGATGTGAAAGAGTGGTTAGGGGGTTACATAGGGGAAAGTGATGTGAAAGAGTGGTTAGGGGGTTACATAGGGGAAAGTGATGAGAAAGAGTGGTTAGGGCCTTACGTAGGGGAAAGTGATGTGAAAGAGTGGTTAGGGGGTTACATAGGGGAAAGTGATGTGAAAGAGTGGTTAGATATAGGAAATGTCGGAAGGAGGGTGATAGACGGGTAAGGTTACTGAGGATGAAGGTTGCATAGATGGGTACCTTACTATTTAATCCATAGCTGGAAAGAGACGAGATAGATACGTATGGCTTTGTTTGAAAGGATGGCAAGAATACCCTATCTTCCGATCTCAAGTGGAACCATTACATTGAGTCAATAGCCAAATCCACTGTTAGGAAGGTTGGAGCACTCTGTCGAGCCAGGATGGTTTTCCGCTTGAATCCATCTTGCACATATACAAATCAACCTTCCGCATGGAATACTGCTGTCATATATCGTCAGGCGCCCCCCCCCTGTTCATCTCAGTGTTCTCGACAGGCTCCAAAGGAGAATCAGTAATGTGATGGTTACCGACTTGGCGGCTCGACTCCAGCCACTTCCCAACCGACGGGATGTGGCTTCCCTCTGTCTGTTCTATGAATATTTTCATGGCTTCTGCTCCGAACTTAAGTCACTGGTGCCCCTGCCACTTGAGTTTACTCGTGCAACCAGACTGACAACTGGGTCCAACCTATTCACAGTTAGATCAACCAAATGCAGCCGACTATTCTATTCCTGCAGCTTCTTTTCTCGCACTTCCCGCCTGTGGAACTCGCTTTCATATTCTTGCTTTTCTGACGGCTACAACCTCCAGGAATTTAAATGCAATGTCAATACCCATCTCTTAACCACTTGACTCCAGTTCTTTCTACATCAACCTGTATATCTTTTCCTTTCTCTCTACCTTTGCAACTGTCATCATCACCTGTATTTCCATCCTTCTCTTGCTCCATTCTCGGACACCCTCTGTAACTGGTTCGACTTTATCTTTACTCTCCTCCTATCTAATCTTTTTACCCTTATGTAGCTCCCTGCGCATCAGTGGCGTTACTGCCTTGCTTGGGGTGAAATGATTAAAAAAAATGATGACAAAAAGGGATGGTAAATGTTTAAAAATTGTTTCGACTTGTTCTTATCTTTATTGTTACATTTAAAACGTTTCGATCGTTGTACATTCCGATTTTCATCAAGTGACATTTGTTTGAACTTCGAGCCGAACCAAGAATAACCAATCTGTATGTTAGCGTTTCTGAAGATTGGTTCGATGACATTTGCATAGATGTTTTTTCCCGTATTTATTTTCTGAAATGGGCTTACATATAACCTTCATATTCTTGATAATGTAAATAGTTATAATATTTCAGATCAGAAATATACACAGATGTTAAAAGATGAGAGTCGTAGAGAGCCATGATCGTCTACAATCTGTTGCGTCTAGCAATGTCAACAATAAAATGAGACCTATCTGCTAATGCCGATATGGCAGAGAAGTGAATTCCTGGTGTTATCAGCCTGTTCCCACTTTTTTATTTCTCGCCCATATATTTCTACTTGAAATTCTTTGAATTCCGACGAATGTCTGTGAGAAAAGCTTTGACCAATTAGTAAGCCGGTCCTGGGTATGACGGTAAATTGCATCCGGCAGCAAGACCTCTAATTAGTAGGTTGTGAGGAGCATGGAACCACCTCTGAATTGCTGTTGTTCCTAGGTCCACCCTGACCCGGAGTGGTAGCACTTGTTAGGGTCTCAGCTATGGGTAAATAGTTAACCCCTAAACTGGGGTCAAAACACTAAGGAAGTATAAAAATACACTTTTATAGAAATATATATATAGAGACTTTTATAGAAAAATAAACATTTTTAAAATGAAAAATATTACCAACAATACATTATTGAAAAAAAAAAAAATTACTATTACACATTTTTGAAGAAAAAAAATTTATTGCCATCCCATCATACATTTTTTAAGGAAAAATATTACCAGCAATACATTTTTTAATACAAAACTAGAATACATCTTCAGTTTTCTAAAATAAAATAAAGAAAAATTTTTTTCTTCAAAATCTGACTAAATCAATCTTCTTACTATAACCGAACATTAAAAAAAATATCTTTAAACTCTACCTTTTCGGCATTAAATAACTCACAGTGGCTGATATGGCGTTAAACAAAATTCAGTTAGTAAGCTGCCTTGTGGATTTTGAAAAGTCGTATGTTAAGCAAGAAAAATGAGTTGGCTGGGTTATGATAGGCAAGGCTTGCATTTGGATTCTGTCCAAAAACTATATATATATATATATATATATATATATATATATATATATATATTGTTTTTAATAATAATAATAATAGGTAGGATAATAGTTCTTCAGTAAGGAGTTAAAATTGGGGTTGGATTTTGCGTTTTTTTATAATCATAGCAAGGCATTTTACTGCCACTGTTTTGCAGGGGGTTACATAGGAGGAAAGGTATGAGAATGAGTGACAGGTCATAGGGGATGTCAGTAAGTGGGTAAGAGAAGGATGAGAATACTGATGAGAGTGGAGTGGACGGAGAAAGAAGCATGATAGAGGGGATGCAGGTTAGTGAGATTGGAGATGACTATTGACTTTACATTTAAATTCTTGGAAATTGTGGCTGTCGGGCTATCGATCTCTCTATCTATCTAATTTTTTTTATTTTATAATCATATCGCCCCAAGCAAGACATTTTACTGCCACTGTTTTGCGGGGGGTTACATAAATGGAAAGTTATGAGAAAGAGTGACAGGTTATAGGGGTGTCAGGAAGTGGGTAAGAGAAGGATGAGAATACTGATAAAAGTGGCGTGGACGAAGAAATGAGCATGAGAGAGAGGATGCAAGTTAGTGAGATAGAAGAAGACTATTGACTTTACATTTAAATTCTTGGAGATTGTAGTTGTCGGGGAAGCAAGTAAACGGTAGGGAATTCCACAGGCGGGAAGTGCGAGAAAAGAAGCTGTTGGAGTAGAATTTTTGTTTACAATTTATTGGTTTCACAGTAAAAGGGTGGAACCTAGTTGCTAATCTTGTTGCTCGAGTAAATTTATATATAGGGGGCACCAGTGAGATAAGTTCATCGGAGCAGAAACCGTTAAAGTATTTGTAGAAGAGACACAGGGAAGCCACATTGCGCCGGTGAGAAAGTGACTGTATCCGAGCTGCCAAGTCTGGATCTATAACATTACAGATTCTCCGTTGGTTTTTCTCAAGGACCCCTTGGTGGATAGCAGGAGCACCCGACCAGATATGCCAGCAGTATTCAATGCACGGGCGAATGGTAGATTTATATATGTGCAGGATTGTTTCAGGCGGAAAAAAACTTCCGGGCCCTGCACAGAGAACCGACCTTCTTAGCAGCGGATTTAGCTATGGATACTATATAGTCATTCTGCTTGTGGTCTGTTGTAAGAGTTAACCCGAGGAGGCGCAGTGTTTTGCTTTCAGGGAGACAATGGGTTAAATAATAGCTTAGTCTGGTCCCTGCAGCCAACAGTCTAGGAGAATTCTGGGCTAGGGGCAACCAACCTAGGAGAAACGCAATTCTTAATTTAATACCATAGTCTTAGCGAAGCACATACTATGCAGCTAAGGAGAAGACTGTGGAATTCACATTGATTATACGATCTTGACTATGGCCGGTTTCCATTTTTCTTGACTGTCTTCCCTAAGAACTTATCATAGTATTATGAGATCAGACCGATAATGGAGTCCTGCTGCCATATTTGGACAGGAGCTGCACAGTCTTCTATTTCCAGTCTTGGTAAAGTTCAAAATCGTCTCGGAGTCTTTGTTGAAGAGGAATTATTTTTCACCTTCCAGATTCTCTTTATCGCTACTAAACATGGAAAGTACTTAGATGAGCTGCATTACCTGTTTCTACCAGATCTGATCTTCATGACTAGGACCCACTATGCTACTTACATAATAGCAAACCACCCACACACCTTCCGTTTTCCATCGGCGAGAAGTAAGTTTACTCAAACAGCTTCTACCCTTGATCACTGACCTATGGAACAGAATCCCAAGGGGGTGCTTCCGCAGTCACTACAATCTTAAACTCTTCAAGTATAGAATTATCTGTTATTTCCCCTTCTTATCTATATAAACTACCTTTTAACGTAACCCTTTAACGCGAGTGGCCCTCGGGCTTGGTACAAGGGGAACCTTACCGTCTAAAAATATATCTTGATATTATCATCAAATTTGAAGGGACTAATAATTTAAGACAAGGATGTGTCTTTTCACCGGATCTGTTCAACTTGTACAGTGAGAATATTTTGAGGACCCTAGAAGTTATGCCTGGATTTGTCATCGGAGGCCACAATTTAAACAACCGAAGGTACGCAGATGATACAGTGCTGATAGCAGACACAGAAAGGAAACTACAAGACCTCCTACAGAAGGTAGCTGAAGTGAGTGATAAGAAAGGACTACTAATAAACTGCAAGAAAACCGAACGCATGGTTATCAGTAAAAAGGGCAGCGCAAAATGCCAAATACAGGTCAGGGATACTAGAATCAAGCAGGTACAAAAATTTAAATTCCTGGGAAGTGTTATAACAGAAGACGGAAAGTGCGACACTGAGATCCAAAGGCGAATTGGCATGGCGAAGGAAGCATTCCAGAAGTTGAGTAACGTATTAAAAGCAGGACAATTTCACCAGAAACAAAGAAAAGAGTGCTGGATTGCTTATCCTTCAATATGGCAGTGAATGCTGGACAATATCATCAAAGATGAAGGAAAGACTTGAAGCAACTGAAATGTGGTTCTACAGAAGCATATTGGATATAAAGTGGGGGATCAATTTCATATTACAATCAATATATAAACTGACCCCTCACTTTTTGGTCACAGCAGTTTCTATACATTTATATTCCTGACATCCAAAAGCACAAGGACGCATTCCAGGAGCTGAGTAGAGTATTAAGAAACAGAACAATTTCGCTAGAAACAAAGAAGAGAATTCTGGATTGCTATGTGATGTCAGTTCTTCAATATGGCAGTGAATGCTGGACAATATCATCAAAGATGAAGGAAAAACTTGAATCAACTGAAATGTGGTTCTACAGAAGGATGCTGCGAATATCATGGATCGAGCATGTGAGCAATGATGATGTCTTAGAAATGATGGAAACGAAAAGGAAATTAATACTGAGCATCAGAAAGAGACAGCTGAAGTTCCTGGGACATGCAATGAGGAAGGAGGGCATGGAGAACTTGATACTAATAGGCCAGATATAGGGAAAAAGAGACAGGCGAAAGCAACGGATAACGTATTTGAAGGACCTCACAAAGTGGATGACGGAACGAGGGTTGCATGGTGTAACAGGAGAAGGCGTGCTAAGAGCCACCAGGTAGAGGGAGACGTGGAAAGCCATGAAGAGACAGGGCACAGAGAAGAAGAATTTTGCTGAATACGATCAGTCAGCTAGAGCCATACGTGACACACGCCTGGGGGATCATGTCTCTTACGATCCATGACTGACTATGCATAGGATTTTCCCGCAGTAGGTTGCCGTTTATTTCTACAGTAGACTGGTTGCTAACCAAGGCTATAAAAATTAATCTGTCCTGTTATTTGACTCATAGCTAGAGGGGGAAGAGATGTATTATATTATTGACTAGTAATTAGTGGGGAATCCGTTTACTACTTCATAACAATATGAAACTGATACCTCACTTTATGCCCAGTAGAAGCCTTAATCATGATTCCAAGCATTATATTCAGTCAGTCAGTTAAGTGTCATACGTGATACATGCTTTGGGCGATCATGTCTCGAAAGAGACATGACTGGCTGAGCAGAAGATTATCCCGCAGTAGGTTGCCAATTTTTTCAAGGCTATAGAACCCAATATGTTCCAATAGTTGACTCATCGCTAGAGGAAGAAGAGATGTATTATATTATTAAGTAGTAATTAGTGGGGGATCCGTTTAATACTTCATAACAATATGAAACTGATCTCTCACTTTATGCCCAGTAGAAGCCTTAATCATGTTTCCAAGCATTATATTCAGTCAGTCAGTTAAGTTTCATACGTGATACATGCTTTGGGCGATCATGTCTCGAAAGAGACATGACTGACTGAGCAGAAGATTATCCTGCAGTAGGTTGCCATTGCTTTCTGCGGTAGACTGGTTGCCAGCCAAGGTTATAGAAATCAATCAGTTCTGTTATTTTACTGATAGCTAGAGGGAGATAAGATATATCTGTTCTGAATCGATCCCGATCTGGTAGCTCGACTCCAGCCACTTTCTCACCGTCAAGATGTAGCCTCTCTCTGTCATTTTTACAAATATTTTCACGGCTTCTGCTCTGACGAGCTTATCTCCATGATTATGCATACACCTTGGTTCCTCTCGCTGGCTGGTGTCAGCCATAAATACAGACTAAGGCAAGAGAACGCCTGGGTCTACGTCTATAGTTCTACGCCTGTTGCATAAGCTTACGTCCCAGCATACTGCATACGAATACGACCAGTACCGGTCCATTATGGCTACTTGCTAGATTGTCCGACCCGGTTGCATTTGCCAAAATCACTTAGCTACTTCGAATAATAAATATATCCCTTTCAGGGACATATCAATGTGCAAAATGGATTCTGACGAAAAAAAACTTTTTTTTTCTCGCATTTCCCGCCTTTTCCGTCTTGGGGTGATATGATTAAAAAAAAAAAATTTCTCCCCTGATCTCCAAGTGTTTAAGTGCAACGTCAATTCTATGTTTCTCATATTCTTTTCCTGACCCCCGAACTATATTTTGTTCCTTTTTCATTTCAATCTTCTCACTTGTAACCCCCTGCACACCAGTAGCAGTACTTACTTGCTTGTGATGAATGGATTAAAAAAAAACAAAAAAAACATATAATCAGGGGGAGAAGTCAGTCAATTAAGTGCCATACGTAATACACGCTTGGGTAATCATGTCTCGAAAGATAATATCCATAATGTCCATTATGGCTTCTTGCTAGATTGGACCGGTACAAAATGGACCGGTACTGGTCGTATTCTGACTGAGCAGAAGATTATCCCGCAGTAGGTTGCCATTACTTTCTGCGGTAGACTGGTTACCAGCCAAGGCTATAGAACCCAATCTTTCATATTATTTAACCCATAACTGGAGGAAAAATGGATTAATACCTTTCCCAAGGGTATTTGTACGTAAGTGAATGCAAGGAATTCAACTGGAATTCGAACTCGGCTCCCCAATTTGTCGTTCCGAGTTGATATCCGCTGCAATGGTTGGTAACTGGTGATAAAAAGGACTTATGGAAATTTAAAAATAAATCCTTACCTTTTTTCTGACATTTAAAGGGAGGGCACGGGGACAGAATTAAGAGTGTTCTTGTGGGTAAGTCAAGATTAACCAATGGAAAGTCAAGTCGACGTTGGATGGGGAAATAAGGTTAGAGGGTGAGGGTCGGGGAGTTATTTTAAAAGCCCACAGTAAGACAGCGCTTGGTGTTGTCAACATTATATATATATATATATATATATATATATATATATATATATATATATATTATGGCTGGTCGCTCGTATCTAAAGTTGTCTGTCAACTAGGGCCATGAGCTAATCCCCATTGCAGACGCCTAGTAAGGCACATTTGTGTTTGTTTAACACCCACAGAGCCCATCTGTTGTTTGTACTTCATCTATGCTGAGTGGACATTAGTTCCATTTTCTGTAAGAGAGCGCCTTATCTAGCGTGAAAAACAGTCTGAACAAGACCAGGCCGCACAAATATATATATATATATATATATATATATATATATATATTAAATGAAGTGTTTGAAAACCCTACGGTACTGACACTGTGACACAAATGTATATTGTGAAGATGTAGAATATAAATATAGGAGGCCAATGAAAAAATACCGACAAAGAAAGAAAAGATTATTATTATTATTATTATTATTATTATTTCTTCTTCTTCTTCTTCTTCTTCTTCTTCTTCTTCTTCTTCTTTAATAGGCGAAATAGAAGCACGCCGAGAAAAATCTTACAATTAAAAGATATTTCTTGAAATAAATTGCAAAAGGTTGATAACCCGTAAAAACGAATTAATCAATCAATGAAATGCTGATTATTATTTTAGATTTATTTACATTTTCTGTAATATAAATGCATAAAAACTACCGTGGTCACAAAGTGTGGAATAAGTTTATATATAGATTGTACTATAGACTTGATCACCGACTTTAAATCGACATTATAATTTCTTCTTTGCTTATCAAATTCTGGTTAGAGTCGAATCCACCTCTTCTTTCTCCATCTATGGGTTAATAAGCAAGACTTGTATCACCAAAGCATCACTATCTCAAAAAATAAATTCTTACAATCTAAAAATATTTCTTGACTTTAAATTTTGCTGCAAAGGGTTGATAAGCCGTAAAAAACGAATCAATCAATTAATCAATCAATCAATCAATCAATTGAAACTAACTTGTGGAGAATCATGATCGCCCATATCATGAAGAGGCAAGGCACATAAAAGAAGTACCAGGCGAAGCTATTGGTGATGAATGATGTGACTTCCAAGCTGAAAACATTTTTTTTTCTTTTCTTTTCCTTAAGCTTGCCATATATCGCAAACACAAACATTCGGTCAAGAATCAATCTGTCAAAGACGAAATGGATTCTGTGTAGAATGATGCAAATGTATTTCTTTATTTCTCATTACACTTTTGCCCTCTTTACATGCTTGCCTGGCAGTGACCCATGACGTTTGACATGTCTGGAAACGAGAAGAGATCAAGAGATCCAGGCACCCACAGGATAAACCCCTGAGTTGGCCTGTTGACAATACCAAGTTATTTATGTTGATGTATGAGACACATGCAAAAGGACGCCAGCAGTAGCGAAAGAATGGGTAGGACACGACAACGGGTGGGTGGAAGCGAGATACGGGTAGAGAAGTAGATGAGATAAAGAAAAAACAAGAAAATAAGGAGAGGCAAAGGAAGGCAAAAACAAGATGAGAAAGGATGAGGGGGAAGGAACGCAGGAAAACCGAGAGAGATAGAAAGAGAGAAAGGAAAGGGGGGAAAGTAGAAAGACGAAGAAGTGAATAGAGGATACGAAAGTAGAAAAAGAAAAAACAAAAAAGAAAAAAGTTGAAGGGATATGGGTTAAAAAGTGAAGATCAGGATGAAAGGAAGAAGTGGATAAGAAAGAAGGAAATAGAAAGACGAAGAAATGGGGAGAAAAAAAGAAAAATCAAAAACAGGAAGGAGAGAAACTGAAGAAAAATGGAGGGAAAAGTAGGAGATCTGGAGGAATGGAAGAACGGGATACAGAGGAGGAAATAAGGTGTCGAAGAAGTGGCCAAAAAAAAGAAAAACAAAAAACAAAAAGTAGAAAATGTGGAGGGAAAAGGGGGAGATCTGGAGGAATGTAAGAAGGGGATACAGAGGAGGAAAGTAGGGAGACGAAAAAGTGGCCAGAAAAAAAGAAAAACAAAAAACAAAAAGTAGTAAATGTGGAGGGAAAAGGGGGAGATCTGGAGGAATGGAAGAAGGGGATACAGAGGAAGAAAGTAAGGAGACGAAGAAGCGGCCAGAAAAAAGAAAAACAAAAAACAAAAAGTAGAAAATGTGGAGGAAAAAGTGGGAGATCTGGAGGAATGGAAGAACGGGATACAGAGGAGGAAAGTAGGGAGACGAAAAAGTGGCCAGAAAAAAAGAAAAACAAAAAACAAAAAGTAGTAAATGTGGAGGGAAAAGTGTGATATCTGGAGGAATGGAAGAAGGGGATACAGCGGAGGAAAGTAAGGAGACGAAGAAGTGGCCAGAAAAAAGAAAAACAAAAAACAAAAAGTAGAAAATGTGGAGGGAAAAGTGGGAGATCTGGAGGAATGGAAGAAGGGGATACAGAGGAAGAAAGTAAGGAGACGAAGAAGCGGCCAGAAAAAAGAAAAACAAAAAACAAAAAGTAGAAAATGTGGAGGAAAAAGTGGGAGATCTGGAGGAATGGAAGAACGGGATACAGAGGAGGAAAGTAGGGAGACGAAGAAGTGGCCAGAAAAAAGAAAAACAAAAAACAAAAAGTAGTAAATGTGGAGGGAAAAGTGGGATATCTGGAGGAATGTAAGAAGGGGATACAGCGGAGGAAAGTAGGGAGACGAAGAAGTGGCCAGAAAAAAGAAAAACAAAAAACAAAAAGTAGAAAATGTGGAGGGAAAAGTGGGAGATCTGGAGGAATGGAAGAAGGGGATACAGAGGAGGAAAGTAGGGAGACGACGAAGTGGGCAGAAAAAAGAAAAACAAAAAACAAAAAGTAGTAAATGTGGAGGGAAAAGTGGGATATCTGGAGGAATGGAAGAAGGGGATACAGAGGAGGAAAGTAGGGAGACGAAGAAGTGGCCAGAAAAAAGAAAAACAAAAAACAAAAAGTAGTAAATGTGGAGGGAAAAGTGGGAGATCTGGAGGAATGTAAGAAGGGGATACAGAGGAGGAAAGTAAGGTGACGAAGAAGTGGCCAGAAAAAAGAAAAACAAAAAACAAAAAGTAGAAATTGTGGAGGAAAATTGGGAGATCTGGAGGAATGGAAGAAGGGGATAAGGATTAAAAAGACGAAGAAATCTGTAAAAAAACGGAAAAAACAGGAAGGAGAAAAACTGAAGGAACGTGGAGGGAAAAGTGGGAGATCTGGAGGAATGGAAGAAGGGGATAAGGAGGAGGAATATAAGAACACGAAGAAGTGAGTAAAAGAAGCGAAGAAGGAAATGAAATAAACAAAGAAGAGTTGAAAGAATGTGGGTGAAAAGGAGGAGATGAGGAGGAAAGAAAGAACGGAACAAGGAGGAGGAAAGTAGGAAGTAAATAACGAATTAGAATTGTAGGCGAAGAAGAAAATGAGTGGGTGAAAGGTGGGAAGAAGTGGAGGAAAAGGAGGAGAAATAAGAAGAAGAGAAAGAGAAGGAAGAGAAGGAGGAGGAGGAGGAGGATAATAAGAAGAGTTTGTGGGAGGCGAGATAGGTGGGAAATAAAATAAGAAGAAACATCAATGAAATGGAGGGAGAGATAAGAGAAAGAAAGAAAAGAAAAACAAGAAAATAGTGAGGAGGACGAGGAGCAGGTGGAGTAGAAAGGTGGAAAGAGGAGTAGGAAAGTGAGAAAAGAAGGAAGCTGAGTAAGAGTAAGTGAAAATGATGGCGGAATGGCTCGATGAATACGAGGTGAAAAAAGACAAACGAAAAATAAAGGAAATAAAGACGAAGAAAAATGTTGAGAAGACAGAAAATGAATGCGATAATGAAGAAACTTTGAAGTGTGAAGAAACAAGAAGAAAATAAACAAGAAGTGACATTGCGAGATAAGATGAAGGAAATAATATTTATGAAAAAGAATGTAGAAAAATGATGAAGAGGAAAAAGAGGAAAATGAAGAAAACAATAAAAAAAGAAAAAGACGTGTGATAATTGCAACAATGTGAAAATGATGATGATGATGATGATGATCATGATGAAAAAATGAGAGAAATAAGAAAATAAATTTATAGGAAGAAAATAAAATCAGGGAAAAATAACAAGAAGACGAAGAGCAGAAGAGGTGAAATGAGAGAAAATTGAGAAGAATTAGAAGTCGATGATGTAAATTATGATAATATTAATAACAAGAAGAATAGGAATGAATGAATGAATAAATGAATGAATGAAAAAATAAAAAGGTTAAAGAAAAGATATGTAAATAATAATAATAATAAGAAGAAGAAGAAGAAGAAGAAGAAGAAGATTAGAAGAAAAAGAAGAAGAAGAAGAAAAAAATAAGAATGAATGAAAAATAAGAAGGGAGAGAAAAACATGATGGAAATAATAATCAGAAGGAGAAGAAGAAAAAGGAAGACAAGAAGAAGGAGGAGGAAAAGAAGAAGAAGAAGAAGAAGAAGAAGAATGAATGAATGAATGAAAAAATAAGAAGTTAGAGGAAAAGATGATGGAAATAATAATAATAAGTAAAATAAATAATAATAATAAGAAGAAGAAGAAGAAGAAGAAGAAATAATAATAATAATAAGAAGAAGAAGAAGAAATAAATAATAAGTAGAAGAAGAAGAAGAAATAAATAAATAATAATAAGAAGAAGAAATAAATAAATAATAATAAGAAGAAGAAGAAGAAGAAGAAAAATAATAATAAGAAGAAGAAGAAGAAAAAAAATAATAATAAGAAGAAGAAGAAGAAGAAAAAATTGATAAGAAGAAGAAGAAAAAATAAATAAGAAGAAGAAGAAGAAAAAGATAAATAATAACAATAAGAAGAAGAGGAAAAATAATAATGATAATAATAATAATAAGAAGAAGAAAATAATAATAAGAAGAAGAAGAAGAAGAAAAAATAATAATAATAATAAGAAGAAAAATAATAAGAACAAGAAGAAGAAGAAAATAATAATAATAATAATAAGAAGAAGAATAAGAAGAAAAAATAAATAATAATAAGAAGAAGAAAAAATAAATAAGAAGAAGAAGAAGAAGAAAAAATAATAAGTAGAAGAAGAAGAAGAAGAAGAAGAAAAAATGAATAATAATAATAATAATAAGAAGAAGAAAACAAAAATGATAATAATAATAAGAAGAAGAAGAAAAAAAGAAGAAGAAGAAGAAGAGGAAAAGAAGAAAAATAATAATAATAAGAAGAAGAAAAAATAATAATAATAATAACAAGAAGAAAACAAAAATTATAATAATAATAATAAGAAGAAAACAATAATAATAATAAGAAGAAGAAGAAGAAAACATAAATAATAAAAAGAAGAAGAAGAAGAAAAAACAAATAAATAAGAAGAAGAAGAAGAAGAAGAAGGAAAAAAATAAATAATAATAATAAGGAGAAGAAAATAAATAATAATAATAAGAAGAAGAAAAAATAATAATAAGAAGAAGAAGAAGAAAAAATAGATTATAATAATAATTAGAAGAAGAAGAAGAAGAAAAAATAAATAAGAAGAAGAAGAAGAAATAAATAATCATAAGAAGAAGAAGAAGAAGAAAAATAATAATAATAAGAAAAAAAATAATAATAAGAAGAAGAAGAAAAAATTAATACTAATAAGAAGAAGAAAAAATAAATAATAATAATAAGAAGAAGAAAAAGATAAATAATAACAATATGAAGAAGAAGAAGAAGAGGAAAAATAATAATGATAATAATAATAAGAAGAAGAATATAATAATAATAATAATAAGAAGAAGAAAAATAATAATAATAAGAAGAAGAAGAAGAAGAAGAAGAAAAAATAAATAATAATAAGAAGAAGAAGAAGAAAACAAAAATGATAATAATAAGAAGAAGAAGAAAAAAAATTAGAAGTTGAAGAAGAGGAAAAGAAGAAAAATAATAATAATAAGAAGAAGAAGAAGAAAACATAAATAAATAATAATAATAATAACAAGAAAAAAACAAAGATTATAATAATAATAATAATAAGAAAACAATAATAATAATAATAAGAAGAAGAAAACATAAATAATAAAAATAATAAGAAGAAAAAACAAATAAATAATAATAATAAGAAGAAGAAGAACAACAACAACAACAACAACAACAAAAAGGAAAAAAATAAATAATAATAATAAGAAGAAGAAAATAAATAATAATAATAAGAAGAAGAAGAAAAAATAATAATAATAAGAAGAAGAAGAAGAAAAATAGATAATAATAATAAGAAGAAGAAAAAAATAAATTATAATAATAATAATAATAAGAAGAAGAAGAAGAAGATAAAATAAATAATAATAATAAGATGAAGAAGAAGAAAAAATAAATAATAAGAAGAAGACGAAGAAGAAGAAATAAATAATAATAATAAGAAGAAGATGTAGAAGAAGAATAATAAGAAGAAAATAAATAATAATAATAATAATAATAATAATAATAATAATAATAAGAAGAAGAAGAAGAAGAAGAAGAAAATAAATAATGATAATAATATTAAAGAAGAATAACAACAACAACAAAAAAGAGGAAAAATTAATGAAAAAATATGAATAAGAAGATAAATGAAGGAAATTATAATAAGAAAGAATAATGAGAAAAAAGAAGCCTGACGAGGGTAAGGGTATATCGGAAGACGGAGAAAAAAGATGTCAAAGAATGAGCGAACGAACAAGACTGTTTATTTGTGAATTTATTTCTCTCTCTTTCTAATTTTTCCTTTGCTTAACTTTTTTTTTTTTTTTTTTTTTTTTATGGGGCGGTCATTTTTGACACACTAAAAGCGAACCCCGCCCACAAAAAAAATAATAATAATGAAATTAAAATGGTATAGCAGAAAAGATTCAAGAATACGAGCAACACCAATATCCATTACTAACAATTTGGAATTCTCTTGACATCTCCATTCCATTTTGGTCAGGATTTTGTTTTTTCACTTGTTGCCATTTTTAATGAACCGCTGGACACTAATTGCATTGTGGGAAAAAACTGAGTCCGATGAGACTAGACTAAATCCTATCTCCAACCGTCTGAATCACGAGAGACGGGCGGTTTGCTTATCAAGGAATGTTTAATATAGGCCATTGGGGTAGATAAACTATCGCCCGGTTCACACTCCACCCACGTCTATTGAACAGGTGAAGAGGCTCATCCCTTGTTCCCTGTTTAGGATGTGGTTTCCGGTTTTCTCTTTTCCAATCTTTTTACTCTTTTCTTTTCCAATTGGAGTAGATAGACTAAACTATCGCCCGGTTCACACTCCTCCCACGTCTATTGAACAGGTGAAGAGGCTCATCCCTTGTTCCCTGTTTAGGATGTGGTTTCCGGTTTTCTCTTTTCCAATCTTTTTACTCTTTTCTTTTCCAATTGGAGTAGATAGACTAAACTATCGCCCGGTTCACACTCCTCCCACGTCTATTGAACAGGTGAAGAGGCTCATCCCTTGTTCCCTGTTTAGGATGTGGTTTCCGGTTTTCTCTTTTCCAATCTTTTTACTCTTTTCTTTTCCAATTGGAGTAGATAGACTAAACTATCGCCCGGTTCACACTCCACCCACGTCTATTGAACAGGTGAAGAGGTTCATCCCTTGTTCCCTGCTAAGGATGTGGTTTCCAGCTTTCTCTTCTGCATTCTTTTCACTCTTTTATTTATTTATTTATTTATTTATTTAATCATATCACCCCGAACAAGGCGGTAACGCCACTGATGTGCAGGGGGCTACATAAGAATGAAAAGATTGGAAAAAGGGATCAAAGGATGAGCCTCTACACCTGTTCAATAGACATGGGTGGAGTGTGAACTGGGCGATAGTTTAGTCTATCTACTCCACTTGCAAAAAAAAAAAATTATTTATTTTTTCCTCAATTGGAGTAGAGTAGATAGACTAAACTATCGCCCGGTTCACACTCCACCCACGTCTACTGAACAGGTGAAGGGGCTCATTCCTTCTTCCCTGCCTAGGATGTGGTTTCCGGCTTTCTCTTCATTCTTTTCACTCTTACGTAGCCCCCTGCGCTTCAGTGGCGTTACCGCCTTGCTCGGAGTGATATGATTTTAAAAAAATGTGTGTTACTGAGGTTGGGTGGAGAGAGTGGTTAGAAAATGTATCTATCGATCGATGTTGTTCCAGATTCTGAAAAGTAGAACCTTTTTTTTTTTAATCGTGTCGCCCCAAGCAAGGTATTTTACTGCCACTGTTGTGCAGAGGGTTACATTGGAGGAATGTTATGAAGAATGAGAGGTTGCAGGGGATGTCAGGAAGAGAGTAGGAGAGTTAAAAGATTACTGATGAGAGTGGGGTGGACGAGGAGGAATTTCGATAACTATTATTTATATACATAGTATCCATAAGGTTCATGTACAATTTATAACTTTCTTTATATGTGTGATACACACAGACTTTATGGACACCCTGTGCTAAGATTTTTCTTTGTATTGTAGCAGTTTTCCAGGACCATTCTGTTAATAAGTAATTGGTCTTTACATCCGTAACAGCCACGTTTGCACCCTTTTTGTTCAAGCGGTAGTGTGCCATTTCTTTCCAAGAAGAAATATGTCTGTTTTGTTAAAATAGATGTTAATAGTTTGTATGTTGTCGAAGGGCATGTAATTGGTCTGTAGTTTTCGGGTTGTTTGTGTCACCATTCTTGGGTAGAAGAAATGCAATTCCTTTGGTCATCGATGCAGCAATTTTAGTGGGATCGTTAACCATTTCTTGAAGTTCTTTGGCTAGTTTTTTATGTGCTGTATTTAAATAATATAGCCAAAAGTTAGGAATTTTATCTATACCTGGAAATTTCCAATTGTGTACTTTTTTCAGTGCACATTTAACATCCTCTTCTGTAATTCCAGCCCATGTCTGTTCTGGTTTATTTTTCATCCGTTCTATCTTTTGCGCAGTCCAATCTGCTTCTTTGTTATGTTCTTTAGGGCAAGTCCATATTTTTTCCCAGAACTGTATAACTTCTTCCATTTTGGAGAGGGGACTGTCACGTTTATTTTCTTTTTTTACATATTTCCCTGTAAAATTTCTCTGCGTCGGTTTGAAAAATCTTGTTTTGTCTGTAGAATCTTGATCTTTTCTCATAGCGTCTTATTCTTTGAGCCTTCAGTTGTATTGTTTGCTTTATTTTTTCATTAGTTGATAGGAGTTCATATTATTATGTCATTTTTCATCATATTTCGATTTCTGCTTTGGTCTCACTACCAACCAAGTCTGCGGGGAGACCTAAGGCAGGTAGTGGCGTGTTGTTATGACTCCATTTCATGTTTTTTCTATCTTCCCCATCATCCCTAGCGTTACATAGACAAAGTTCACCTTAGTGTGTGGGCTGTGCTTAATAAGACAATTTTTTGTATATCTCTTAAGCTGGGGTTTCCAGGGATTTTTTAATGTGTTGTTTTGTTCCCTTTTTTATCATTCCAAGTGCACCTACTATCACTGGCACAACTCTTGTTTTCAATTTCCACATTTTTTCTATTTCAATTTCCAGTTTTGTATATTTTGACAGTTTTTCGAATTCCTTGGTTGCTATGTTACAATCCGCTGGACAAGCCATATCAATTAATAGACAAGTTTTCTCCTTCTGGTTTTTAACAATAATGTCTGGCCTGTTTGCTTCAATTTTTCTGTCAGTGTAGATGGTGTAATCCCATAGAATGGTGACATCTTCTATTTCTGTAACCGGTGCTGGGTGATGTTCATACCAGTGTTTGTTGACAGATTTTCCATAGTGTTTGCACATTGCCCAATGTAAATATTGCCCAACTCTATCGTGGTGATTTTTATATTCATTTGGGCCAAGCACAGAACAGCCCGAGAATAATAATAATAATAATAATAATAATAATTATTATTATTATTATTATTATTTAATGGTATCACCCCGAGCAAGGCGGTAACGCCACTGATGTGCAGGGGCTATGTAATAGTGAGAAGATTGGAAAAGAGAAAGCCGGAAACCACATCTTAAACAGGGAACAAGGGATGAGCCTCTTAACCTGTTCAATAGACGTGGGTGGAGTGTGAACAGGGCGATAGATAGATCTATCTACTCCAATTGAAAAAAAACAAGTGAGAAGATTGGAAAAGAGAAAGCCGGAAACCACATCCTAAACAGGGAACAAGGGATGAGCCTATTAACCTGTTCAATAGACGTGGGTGGAGTGTTATTATTATTATTATTATTATTATTATTATTATTATTATTATTATTATACTATTAATAATATTACTAATACTATTACAACAACAACTACTACTACTACTGCTACTACTACTACTAATAATAATAGTAATAATAATTATTATTATTTCTGTTGTATACTCATTTCCTTCCAGGTCGCGGTCAGGAACCTAAGGTCATATACATCATAACATTTTCACTGAACATTTTTTAACTTAAAAACACACACATTTTACATTGATAAAGTCCTGCATAAGCTGTAAGCTGTGCTTGCGAGCACATTGGTTACATTTCTTTAAGGCATGGCTACCAGTGATGCCTTCAATGGGTCTATCAGAACCATTCGTAATCAGACCGAGGGCTCCAACCGCAATTGAAATTGTTTATGTCTTCATGTTACACATTGTTGAAAATTCGATAGAAAGGTCCTTGTATTTTTATTCATTTTTGAAGATACATTATAGTTTGCAGGAATTGCTATGTCAATAAGAATAAAGCACATTTTGTTTTTGTAGTCTTTGATGATGATGTGTCGGATGTTAGCTTTGATTGTTAGCATCATCATCATCATCATTATTATTTTATTTCCTTTGATGTCTTATGTATAATCCTTTCTTTCCTGTTCGAACAAGGGACCTCTAAGGTCAGAATTGGGATCTTGTTATTTTTCACTGATAATTTTAAGGAAGAGAAAAGAAGAAGAAGAAGAAGAAGAAGAAGAAGAAGAAGAAGAAGAAGAAGAAGAAGACAAAGGAGAAATTATAGAAGAAGAAGAAGAAGAAGAAGAAGAAGGCAAATGAAGAAGAAGAAGAAGAAGAAGAAGAAGAAGAAGAAGAAGAAGGAAGGAGAAAGGTAAAGGAAAAGAAGAAGAAGAAGAAGAAGAAGAAGAGGAAGGCAAAGGAGAAATAATAAAAGAAGAAGAAGAAGAAGAAGAAGAAGAAGAAGAAGAAGAAAAAGAAGAAGAAGAAGAAGAAGAAATAATGGAAGAGAAAGAAGAAGAAGAAGAAGAAGAAGGCAAAGGAGAAATTATGAAGAAGAAGAAGAAGAAGAAGAAGAAGAAGAAGAAGAAGAAGAAGAAGAAGAAGAAATAATGGAAGAGGAAGAAAAAAAAGAAGAAGAAGGCAAAGGAGAAATAATGGAAGAGGAAGAAGAAAAAGAAGAAGAAGGCCAAGGAGAAATAATGGAAGAGGAAGAAGAAAAAGAAGAAGAAGGCAAAGGAGAAATAATGGAAGAGGAAGAAGAAGAAAGCAAAGGAGAAATAATGGAAGAGGAAGAAGAAAAAGAAGAAGAAGGCAAAAGGAGAAATAATGGAAGAGGAAGAAGAAAAAGAAGAAGGCAAAGAAGAAATAATGGAAGAGGAAGAAGAGGAAGAAATAAATTTCATGACTGATCGTGAATGCGTCATGAGGTTCACGTTGCATTCTCAGAACGCAAGAATTGCCGTTTTTCCAAATCAATCTAAACTTATTTATAAATGGAACTTTGTGTGTGTGTCTGTGTGTGTGTGTATGTCTCTGTGTGTGTGTCTGTGTCTGTGTGTCCATTACCTATAGACACTGAAACGGCTGAAACGATTTTCTTGAGAATTGACACGGTTGTACTATAAGCGTCTGCGAGTGTTCTTAGCTAGGTTTTGTGCCGAGGTACCCCCGATAAATATGGAAAATCGATAATCGAAAAAATCGGGTTATAGAAGGAGTGGTCTGATTTTAATCAAATTTGATACACTCATAGACAAAGACATAAGAAACGATATTCAGAAGTTTCAAGGTTGCAGTTCTTACAATAGTGCAGAAAATCAATAATATATATATATAAAAGGCAAGATTTTGTGTGTGTGTCTGTTTATCTGCCTGTATGTCTGTATTTTTTCAGCCCTTTTATTTTAGTTTTTGCTTCGGGTTTGGCTCTAAGTAGGTATAATTGTAGTTCTTTATCTCAGCCATGATATCATTTACTCCGAGGACTTATTTAGCCTTCAAATTTCAGTTTACGACGAAAAACTTATTTGATATCGATACCAGGAAATCAAAATTTGACTTACATCCATTCATTTTTCTTTCAGTCTACGGTTTCGCTTTAACTGGAAACAACTATTGCTTTTTAGTTTTTGGTGCCAACGTCCAAAGAGTTTGAGCTCCAGGACCATGGATTAGTTTGAAAGCTTTCATTACACTTGAGCAATGCCGGGCTATACTGCTAGTTTTTCATAAATCTCATTTCGCCGTTAGACATTTCAGTATGTACATTTACGACACACTTGTATATCGTTACAATGGGGCCTCACATTAGTGAGGGGGGGCGGTGTGCAAGTGACACCGTTGAGAGGAAGGCCTCGAAACGGTGTACATTCTCTCCTGATGACCCCAATTTAAATGTAAATTTGAGAGGAATACAATTAAATGAAATCATATACCGTAGAGAAGCTCGGTGGAAATATCATTGGCATGAGGAGCATTACACATTCAGCTCGCTTCAGGTGGGTTTCAGGTGAGTTTCAATTACTTTTCAGTAATTAACTTCTTCTGGTTACTCCTTCATGAGTTTTTTTTATAGAAAAAAGGAAGAAAAAGAAAGATCTAAACTTATTTATGAATGGAACTTTGCCTGTGTGTATGTGTGTGTGTGTGTGCGTGTGTGTGTGTGTGTGTGTATGTGTGTGTGTCCGTTACCTATAGACTCCGAAACGGCTGAACCGATTTTCTTGAAAATTTACACCGTTGTACTATAAGCGTCTGCGAGTGTTCTTAGCTAGGTTTTGTGTCGAGGTACCTCCGATAAATACTGAAAATCGATAATCAAAAAAATTGGGTTATAGAAGGAGTGGTCCGATTTTCATCAAATTTGATACACTCACAGACAAAGACATAAGAAACGATATTCAGAAGTTTCAAGGTTGCAGTTCTTACAATAGTGCAGAAAATCGATAATATATATATATATATATATATATATATAAAAGGCAAGATGTTTGTGTGTGTGTCTGTTTATCTGTCTGTATGTCCTTTATACAAATCCACAATTTTTATCCGATTCTCACCAAACTCCACACAAATATTCTTTAAGCTAAGTCTGAGCTCCAGGACCATGGATTAGTTTTAAAGCTTTCATTACACCCGAGCAACGCCAGGCTATACTGCTAGTGCAATATAAGTGGGGGTAGAAAGCAATGGAGATAAAGAAAAATGAAATAGAGGAAGAAAAATAAAAAAAGGAAATAAATAAATTGGAGTAGATAGACTAAACTATCGCCTGGTTCACACTCCACCCACGTCTATTGAACAGGTGAAGAGGCGCATCCCTTGTTCCCTGCTTAGGATGTGGTTTCCGGCTTTCTCTCTTCCAATCTTTTCACTTTTTTTCTTCTTATTATTTTTTCTTTCTTTCTTTCTTTCTTTGTTTATTTATTTATTTATTTTATTTTCAATTGGAGTAGATAGACTAAACTATCCTTGTTTAGGATGTGGTTTCCGGCCTTCTCTTTTCTAATCTTTTCACTCTTACGTAGCTCCCTGCACATCAGTGGCGTTACCGCCTTGCTCGGGGTGATAGGATTAAAAAAAAAAAAGACACAAAGAAACAAATTAAAAAGAAGAAGAGTTGAAAGAAAACGAGATAGATGGAAAAGAGAAGAGGAAGAAGAAACATTAAAGAGGATGAAAAGGAGGAGGAAGAAGAAACATTAAAGAGGATGAAAAGGAGGAGGAAGAAGAAACATTAAAGAGGATGAAAAGGAGGAGGAAGAAGAAACATTAAAGAGGATGAAAAGAAGGAGGAAGAAGAAACATTAAAGAGGATGAAAAGGAGGAGGAAGAAGAAACATTAAAGAGGATGAAAAGGAGGAGGAAGAAGAAACATTAAAGAGGATGAAAAGAGAAGAGGAAGAAGAAACATTAAAGAGGATGAAAAGGAGGAGGAAGAAGAAACATTAAAGAGGATGAAAAGGAGGAGGAAGAAGAAACATTAAAGAGGATGAAAAGGAGGAGGAAGAAGAAACATTAAAGAGGATGAAAAGGAGGAGGAAGAAGAATCATTAAAGAGGATGAAAGAGAAGAGGAAGAAGAAACATTAAAGAGGATGAAAAGGAGGAGGGAGAAGAAACATTAAAAGAGGATGAAAAGGAGGAGGATGAAGAAACATTAAAGAGGATGAAAAGGAGGAGGAAGAAGAAACATTAAAGAGGATGAAAAGGAGGAGGAAGAAGAAGCATTAAAGAGGATGAAAAGGAGGAGGAAGAAGAAACATTAAAGAGGATGAAAAGGAGGAAGAAGAAACATTAAAGAGGATGAAAGAGAAGAGGAAGAAGAAACATTAAAGAGGATGAAAAGAAGGAGGAAGAAGAAACATTAAAGAGGATGAAAGAGGAGGAGGAAGAAGAAACATTAAAGAGGATGAAGAAGAGGAAGAAGAAACATTAAAGAGGATGAAAAGGAGGAGGAAGAAGAAACATTAAAGAGGATGAAAAGGAGGAGGAAGAAGAAACATTAAAGAGGATGAAAAGGAGGAGGAAGAAGAAACATTAAGGGATGAAAAGGAGGAGGAAGAAGAAACATTAAAGAGGATGAAAAGGAGGAGGAAGAAGAAACATTAAAAGAAGAGGATGAAAAGGAGGAGGAAGAAGAAACATTAAAAGAGGATGAAAAGAGAAGAGGAAGAAGAAACATTAAAGAGGATGAAAGAGGAGGAAGAAGAAACATTAAAGAGGATGAAAAGGTGGAGGAAGAAGAAACATTAAAGAGGATGAAAAGGAGGAGGAAGAAGAAACATTAAAGGAGAGGATGAAAAGGAGGAGGAAGAAGAAACATTAAAGAGGATGAAAAGGAGGACGAAGAAGAAACATTAAAGAGGATGAAAAGGAGGAGGAAGAAGAAACATTAAAGAGGATGAAAAGGAGGAGGAAGAAGAAACATTAGAGGAAGAAAAGGAGGAGGAAGAAGAAACATTAAAGAGGATGAAAAGGAGGAGGAAGAAGAAACATTAAAGAGGATGAAAAGGAGGAGGAAGAAGAAACATTAAAGAGGATGAAAAGAGAAGAGGAAGAAGAAACATTAAAGAGGATGAAAAGAGAAGAGGAGAAGAAGAAGAAACATTAAAGAGGATGAAAAGGAGGAGAAAGAAGAAACATTAAAGAGGATGAAAAGGAGGAGGAAGAAGAAACATTAAAGAGGATGAAAAGGAGGAGGAAGAAGAAGCGTTAAAGAGGATGAAAAGAGAAGAGGAAGAAGAAACATTAAAGAGGATGAAAAGGAGGAGGAGAAGAATTATTAAAGAGGATGAAAAGGAGGAGGAAGAAGAAAACATTAAAGAGGATGAAAAGGAGGAGGAAGAAGAAACATTAAAGAGGATGGAAAGGAGGAGGAAGAAGAAACATTAAAAGAGGATGAAAAGGAGGAGGAGGAAGAAGAAACATTAAAGAGGATGAAAAGGAGGAGGAAGAAGAAACATTAAAGAAGATGAAAAGGAGGAGGAAGAAGAAACATTAAAAGAGGATGAAAAGAGAAGAGGAAGAAGAAACATTAAAGAGGATGAAAAGAGAAGAGGAAGAAGAAACATTAAAGAGGATGAAAAGGAGGAGGAAGAAGAAACATTAAAGAGGATGAAAAGAGAAGAGGAAGAAGAAACATTAAAGAGGATGAAAAGGAGGAGGAAGAAGAATTAAAGAGGATGAAAAGGAGGAGGAAGAAGAAACATTAAGAGGATGAAAAGGAGGAAGAAGAAACATTAAAAGAGGATGAAAACGAGAGGAAGAAGAAACATTAAAGAGGATGAAAAGGAGGAGGAAGAAGAAACATTAAGAGGATGAAAAGGAGGAGGAAGAAGAAACATTAAAGAGGATGAAAAAGAAGAGGAAGAAGGAACATTAAAAGGGGGATGAAAGGAGGAGGAAGAAGAAACATTAAAGAGGATGAAAAGGTGGAGGAAAGAAGAAACATTAAAGAGGATGAAAAGGAGGAGGAAGAAGAAACATTAAAGAGGATGAAAAGGAGGAGGAAAGAAGAAACATTAAAGAGGATGAAAAGGAGGAGGAAGAAAGAAACATTAAAGAGGATGAAAAGGAGGAGGAAGAAGAAACATTAAAAGAGGATGAAAAGGAGGAGGAAAGAAGAAACATTAAAGAGGAAGAAAAGGAGGAGGAAGAAGAAACATTAAAAGAGGATGAAAAGGAGGAGGAAGAAGAAACATTAAAAGAGGATGAAAAGGAGGAGGAAGAAGAAACATTAAAGAGGATGAAAAGAGAAGAGGAAGAAGAAACATTAAAGAGGATGAAAAGAGAAGAGGGAAGAAGAAACATTAAAGAGGATGAAAAGGTGGAGAAAAGAAGAAACATTAAAGAGGATGAAAAGGAGGAGGAAGAAGAAACATTAAAGAGGATGAAAAGAGAAGAGGAAGAAGAAAACATTAAAGAGGATGAAAAGGAGGAGGAAGAAAGAAACATTAAAGAGGATGAAAAGGAGGAGGAAGAAGAAACATTAAAGAAGATGAAAAGGAGGAGGAAGAAGAAACATTAAAGAGGATGAAAAGAAGAGGAAGAAGAAACATTAAAGAGGATGAAAAGAGAAGAGGAAGAAGAAACATTAAAGAGGATGAAAAGGAGGAGGAAGAAGAAACATTAAAAGAGGATGAAAAGGAGGAGGAAGAAGAAACATTAAAGAGGAAGAAAAGGAGGAGGAAGAAGAAACATTAAAGAGGATGAAAAGGAGGAGGAAGAAGAAACATTAAAGAGGATGAAAAGGAGGAGGAAGAAGAAACATTAAAGAGGATGGAAAAGGAGGAGGAAGAAGAAACATTAAAGAGGATGAAAAAGGAGGAGGAAGAAGAAACATTAAAGAGGATGAGGAGGAGGGAGAGAAGAAACATTAAAGAGGATGAAAAGAAGAGGAAGAAGAAACATTAAAGAGGATGAAAAGGAGGAGGAGAAGAGAGAAGAAATATTAAAGAGGATGAAAAGGTGGAGGAAGAAGAAAGAGAATGAAAAGGAGGAGGAAGAAGAAACATTAAAGAGGATGAAAAGGAGGAAGAAGAAACATTAAAGAGGATGAAAGAGAAGAGGAAGAAGAAACATTAAAGAAGATGAAAAGGAGGAGGAAGAAGAAACATTAAAGAGGATGAAAAGGAGGAGGAAGAAGAAACATTAAAGTGGATGAAAAGGAGGAGGAAGAAGAAACATTAAAGAGGATGAAAAGGAGGAGGAAGAAGAAACATTAAAGAGGATGAAACGAGAAGAGGAAGTAGAAACATTAAAGAAGAGGATGAAAAGGAGGAGGAAGAAGAAACATTAAAGAGGATGAAAAGGAGGAGGAAGAAGAAACATTAAAGAAGATGAAAAGAGAAGAGGAAGGAGAGAAGAAACATTAAAGAGGATGAAAAGGAGGAGGGAGAAGAAACATTAAAGAGGATGAAAAGGAGGAGGAAGAGAAACATTAAAAGAAGGATGAAAAGGAGGAGGAAGAAGAAACATTAAAAGAGGATGAAAAGGAGGAGGAAGAAGAAACATTAAAGAGGATGAAAAGAAGGAGGAAGAAGAAACATTAAAGAGGATGAAAAGGAGGAGGAAGACGAAACATTAAAGAGGATGAAAAGGAGGAGGAAGAAGAAACATTAAAAGAGGATGAAAAGAAGAGGAAGAAGAAACATTAAAGAGGATGAAAAGGAGGAGGAAGAAGAAGCTGTTAAAGAGGATGAAAAGGAGGAGGAAGAAGAAACATTAAAGAGGATGAAAAGAGAAGAGGAAGAAGAAACATTAAAGAGGATGAAAAGGAGGAGGAAGAAGAAACATTAAAAGAGGATGAAAAGGAGGAGGAAGAAGAAACATTAAAGAGGATGAAAAGGAGGAGGAAGAAGAAACATTAAAGAGGATGAAAAGAGAAGAGGGAGAAGAAGAAACATTAAAGAGGATGAAAAGGAGGAGGAAGAAGAAACATTAAAAGAAGAGGATGAAAAGAGAAGAGGAAGAAGAAACATTAAAGAGGATGAAAAAGGAGGAGGAAGAAGAAACATTAAAAAAAGAGGATGAAAAGGAGGAGGAAGAAGAAACATTAAAGAGGATGAGAAAAGGAGGAGGAGGAAGAAGAAGCGTTAAAGAGGATGAAAAGAGAGAAGAGGAAGAAGAAACATTAAAGAGGATGAAAAGGAGGAGGAGGAAGAATTGACAAAGAGGATGAAAAGGAGGAGGAAGAAGAAACATTAAAGAGGATGAAAAGGAGGAGGAAGAAGAAACATTAAAGAGGATGAAAAGAGAAGAGGAAGAAGAAACATTAAAGAGGATGAAAAGGAGGAGGGAGAAGAAATATTAAGAGGATGAAAAGGAGGAGGAAGAAGAAACATTAAAGAGGATGAAAAGGAGGAGGAAGAAGAAACATTAAAGAGGATGAAAAGGAGGAGGAAGAAGAAACATTAAAGAGGATGATGAAAAGGAGGGAGGAAGAACAAACATTAAAGAGGATGAAAAGAGGAAGAAGAAACATTAAAGAGGATGAAAAGAAGGAGGAAGAAGAAACATTAAAGAGGATGAAAAGGAGGAGGAAGAAGAAACATTAAAGAGGATGAAAAGGAGGAGGAAGAAGAAGCATTAAAGAGGATGAAAAGAGAAGAGGAAGAAGAAACATTAAAGAGGATGAGAGGAGGGAGAAGAAGCATTAAAAGAGGATGAAAAGGAGGAGGAAGAAGAAACATTTAAGAGGATGAAAAGGAGGAGGAAGAAGAAACATTAAGAGGATGAAAAGAAGGAGGAAGAAGAAACATTAAAGAGGATGAAAAGGAGGAGCAAGAAGAAACATTAAAAGAGGATGAAAAGAGAAGAGGAAGAAGAAACATTAAAGAGGATGAAAAGGAGGAGGAAGAAGAAACATTAAAGAGGATGAAAAGAGAAGAGGAAGAAGAAACATTAAAAGAGGATGAAAAGGAGGAGGAAGAAGAAACATTAAAGAGGATGAAAAGGAGGAGGAAGAAGAAACATTAAAGAGGGATGAAAAGAAGGAGAAGAAGAAACATTAAAGAGGATGAAAAGGAGGAGGAAGAAGAAACATTAAAGAGGATGAAAAGGAGGAGGAAGAAGAAACATTAAAGAGGATGAAAAGGAGGAGGAAGAAGAAACATTAAAGAGGATGAAAAGGAGGAGGAAGAAGAAACATTAAAGAGGATGAAAAGGAGGAAGAAGAAACATTAAAGAGGATGAAAAGGAGGAGGAAGAAGAAACATTAAAGAGGATGAAAAGGAGGAGGAAAGAAGAAACATTAAAGGGATGAAAAGGAGGAAGAAGAAACATTAAAGAGGATGAAAAGGAGGAGGAAGAAGAAACATTAAAGAGGATTAAAGAGGAGGAGGAAGAAGAAACATTAAAGAGGATGAAAAGAGAAGAGGAAGAAGAAACATTAAAGAGGATGAAGGAGGGAGGAAGAAGAAACATTAAAGAGAATGAAAAGGAGGAGGAAGAAGAAACATTAAAGAGGATGAAAAGGAGGAGGAAGAAGAAACATTAAATAGGATGAAAAGGAGGAGGAAAGAAGAAACATTAAAGAGGATGAAAAGGGGAGGAAGAAGAAACATTAAAGAGGATGAAAAGAGAAGAGGAAGAAGAAACATTAAAGAGGATGAAAAGGAGGAGGAAGAAGAAACATTAAAGAGGATGAAAAAGGAGGAGGAAGAAGAAACATTAAAGAAGGGATGAAAAAGAGATGAGGAAGAAGAAACATTAAAAAGGATGAAAAGGAGGAGGAAGAAGAGAAACATTAAAGAGGATGAAAAGGAGGAGGGAGAAGAAGAAACATTAAAGAGGATGAAAAGAGAAGAAGAAGAAACATTAAAGAAGATGAAAAGGAGGAGGAAGAAGAAACATTAAAGAGGATGAAAAGGAGGAGGAAGAAGAAACATTAAAGAGGATGAAAAGGAGGAGGAAGAAGAAGCATTAAAGAGGATGAAAAGAGAAGAAGAGGAAGACGAAACATTAAAGAGGATGAAAAGGAGGAGGAAGAAGAAAGACAAAGAGGATGAAAAGAGAAGAGGAAGAAGAAACATTAAAGAGGATGAAAAGGAGGAGGAAGAAGAAACATTAAAGAGGATGAAAAGGAGGAGGAAGAAGAAACATTAAAGAGGATGAAAAGAGAAGAGGAAGAAGAAACATTAAAGAGGATGAAAAGGAGGAGGAAGAAGAAACATTAAAGAGGATGAAAAGGAGGAGGAAGAAGAAACATTAAAGAGGATGAAAAGGAGGAGGAAGAAGAAACATTAAAGAGGATGAAAAGAGAAGAGGAAGAAGAAAACATTAAAAAGGATGAAAAGGAGGAGGAAGAAGAAACATTAAAGAGGATGAAAAGAGAAGAGGAAGAAGAAACATTAAAGAGGATGAAAAGGAGGAGGAAGAAGAAACATTAAAGAGGATGAAAAGGAGGAGGAAGAAGAAACATTAAAGAGGATGAAAAGGAGGAGGAAGAAGAAACATTAAAGAGGATGAAAAGGAGGAGGAAGAAGAAGCATTAAAGAGGATGAAAAAAGAGAAGAGGAAGAAGAAACATTAAAGAGGATGAAAAGGAGGAGGAGAAGAAACATTAAAGAGGATGAAAAGGAGGAGGAAGAAGAAACATTAAAGAGGATGGCAAAGGAGGAGGAAGAAGAAACATTAAAGAGGATGAAAAGAGAAGAGGAAGAAGAAACATTAAAGAGGATGAAAAGGAGGAGGGAGAAGAAATATTAAAAAGGATGAAAAGGAGGAGGAAGAAGAAACATTAAAGAGGATGAAAAGGAGGATGAAGAAGAAACATTAAAGAGGATGAAAAGGAGGAGGAAGAAGAAAACATTAAAGAGGATGAAAAGGAGGAGGAAGAACAAACATTAAAGAGGATGAAAAGAGAAGAGGAAGAAGAAACATTAAAGAGGATGAAAAGAAGGAGGAAGAAGAAACATTAAAGAGGATGAAAAGGAGGAGGAAGAAGAAACATTAAAGAGGATGAAAAGGAGGAGGAAGAAGAAGCATTAAAGAGGATGAAAAGAGAAGAGGAAGAAGAAACATTAAAGAGGATGAAAAGGAGGAGGGAGAAGAAACATTAAAGAGGATGAAAAGGAGGAGGAAGAAGAAACATTAAAGAGGATGAAAAGGAGGAGGAAGAAGAAACATTAAAGAGGATGAAAAGGAGGAGGAAGAAGAAACATTAAAGAGGATGAAAAGAGAAGAGGAAGAAGAAACATTAAAGAAGATGAAAAGGAGGAGGAAGAAGAAACATTAAAGAGGATGAAAAGGAGGAGGAAGAAGAAACATTAAAGTGGATGAAAAGGAGGAGGAAGAAGAAACATTAAAGAGGATGAAAAGGAGGAGGAAGAAGAAACATTAAAGAGGATGAAACGAGAAGAGGGAAGTAGAAACATTAAAGAGGATGAAAAGGAGGAGGAAGAAGAAACATTAAAGAGGATGAAAAGAGAAGAGGAAGAAGAAACATTAAAGAGGATGAAAAGGAGGAGGGAGAAGAAACATTAAAGAGGATGAAAAAGGGAGGAGGAAGAAGAAACATTAAAGAGTGGATGAAAAGGAGGAGGAAGAAGAAACATTAAAGAGGATGAAAAGAAGGAGGAAGAAGAAACATTAAAGAGGATGAAAAGGAGGAGGAAGACGAAACATTAAAGAGGATGAAAAGGAGGAGGAAGAAGAAGACAGTGAGGATGAAAAGAGAAGAGGAAGAAGAAACATTAAAGAGGATGAAAAGGAGGAGGAAGAAGAAACATTAAAGAGGATGAAAAGGAGGAGGAAGAAGAAAACATTAAAGAGGATGAAAAGAGAAGAGGAAGAAGAAACATTAAAGAGGATGAAAAGAAGGAGGAAGAAGAAACATTAAAGAGGATGAAAAGGAGATGAAGAACATTAAAGAGATGAAAAGAGAAGAGGAAGAAGAAACATTAAAGAGGATGAAAAGGAGGAGGAAGAAGAACATTAAAGAGATGAAAGAGAAGAGGAAGAAGAAACATTAAAGAGGATGAAAAGGAGGAGGGAAGAAGAAACATTAAAGAGGATGAAAAGGAGGAGGAAGAAGAAACATTAAAGAGGATGAAAAGAGAAGAGGAAGAAGAAACATTAAAGAGGATGAAAAGGAGGAGGAAGAAGAAACATTAAAGAGGATGAAAAGGAGGAGGAAGAAGAAAAGACAAAGAGGATGAAAAGGAGGAGGAAGAAGAACATTAAAGAGGATGAAAAGGAGGAGGAAGAAGAAACATTAAAGAGGATGAAAAGGAGGAGGAAGAAGAAACATTAAAGAGGATGAAAAGGAGGAGGAAGAAGAAACATTAAAGAGGAGATGAAAAGGAGGAGGAAGAAGAAACATTAAAGGGGATGAAAAGAAGGAGGAAGAAGAAACATTAAAGAGGATGAAAAGGAGGAGGAAGAAGAAACATTAAAGAGGATTAAAAGGAGGAGGAAGAAGAAACATTATTAAAGAGGATGAAAAGAGAAGAGGAAGAAGAAACATTAAAGAGGATGAAAAGGAGGAGGAAGAAGAAATGACAAAAGAGAATGAAAAGGAGGAGGAAGAAGAAACATTAAAGAGGATGAAAAGGAGGAGGAAGAAGAAACATTAAATAGGATGAAAAGGAGGAGGAAGAAGAAACATTAAAGAGGATGAAAAGGGGGAGGAAGAAGAAACATTAAAGAGGATGAAAAGAGAAGAGGAAGAAGAAACATTAAAGAGGATGAAAAGGAGGAGGAAGAAGAAACATTAAAGAGGATGAAAAGGAGGAGGAAGAAGAAACATTAAAGAGGATGAAAAGAGATGAGGAAGAAGAAAAAAACATTAAAAAGGATGAAAAGGAGGAGGAAGAAGAAACATTAAAGAGGATGAAAAGGAGGAGGAAGAAGAAACATTAAAGAGGATGAAAAGAGAAGAGGAAGAAGAAACATTAAAGAAGATGAAAAGGAGGAGGAAGAAGAAACATTAAAGAGGATGAAAGGAGTGGAGGAAGAAGAAACATTAAAGAGGATGAAAAGGAGGAGGAAGAAGAAGCATTAAAGAGGATGAAAAGAGAAGAGGAAGACGAAACATTAAAGAGGATGAAAAGGAGGAGGAAGAAGAAACATTAAAGAGGATGAAAGAGAAGAGGAAGAAGAAACATTAAAGAGGATGAAAAGGAGGAGGAAGAAGAAACATTAAAGAGGATGAAAAGGAGGAGGAAGAAGAAACATTAAAGAGGATGAAAAAGAGAAGAGGAAGAAGAAACATTAAAGAGGATGAAAAGGAGGAGGAAGAAGAAACATTAAAGAGGATGAAAAGGAGGAGGAAGAAGAAACATTAAAGAGGATGAAAAGGAGGAGGAAGAAGAAACATTAAAGAGGATGAAAAGAGAAGAGGAAGAAGAAACATTAAAAAGGATGAAAAGGAGGAGGAAGAAGAAACATTAAAGAGGATGAAAAGAGAAGAGGAAGAAGAAACATTAAAGAGGATGAAAAGGAGGAGGAAGAAGAAACATTAAAGAGGATGAAAAGGAGGAGGAAGAAGAAACATTAAAGAGGATGAAAAGGAGGAGAAGAAGAAACATTAAAGAGGATGAAAAGGAGGAGGAAGAAGAAGCATTAAAGAGGATGAAAAGAGAAGAGGAAGAAGAAACATTAAAGAGGATGAAAAGGAGGAGGGAGAAGAAACATTAAAGAGGATGAAAAGGAGGAGGAAGAAGAAACATTAAAGAGGATGAAAAGGAGGAGGAAGAAGAAACATTGAAGAGGATGAAAAGAGAAGAGGAAGAAGAAACATTAAAGAGGATGAAAAGGAGGAGGGAGAAGAAATATTAAAAAGGATGAAAAGGAGGAGGAAGAAGAAACATTAGTGATGAAAAGGAGGATGAAGAAGAAACATTAAAGAGATGAAAAGGAGGAGGAAGAAGAACATTAAAGAGGATGAAAAGGAGGAGGAAGAACAAACATTAAAGAGGATGAAAAGAGAAGAGGAAGAAGAAACATTAAAGAGGATGAAAAGAAGGAGGAAGAAGAAACATTAAAGAGGATGAAAAGGAGGAGGAAGAAGAAACATTAAAGAGGATGAAAAGGAGGAGGAAGAAGAAGCATTAAAGAGGATGAAAAGAGAAGAGGAAGAAGAAACATTAAAGAGGATGAAAAGGAGGAGGGAGAAGAAACATTAGAAGAGGATGAAAAGGAGGAGGAAGAAGAAACATTAAAGAGGATGAAAAGGAGGAGGAAGAAGAAACATTAAAGAGATGAAAAGGAGGAGGAAGAAGAAACATTAAAGAGGATGAAAAGAGAAGAGGAAGAAGAAAACATTAAAGAAGATGAAAAGGAGGAGGAAGAAGAAACATTAAAGAGGATGAAAAGGAGGAGGAAGAAGAAACATTAAAGTGATGAAAAGGAGGAGGAAGAAGAAACATTAAAGAGGATGAAAAGGAGGAGGAAGAAGAAACATTAAAGAGGATGAAACGAGAAGAGGAAGTAGAAAACATTAAAGAGGATGAAAGGGAGGAGGAAGAAGAAACATTAAAGAGGATGAAAAGAGAAGAGGAAGAAGAAACATTAAAGAGGATGAAAAGGAGGAGGGAGAAGAAACATTAAAGAGTAGATGAAAAGGAGGAGGAAGAAGAAACATTAAAGAGGATGAAAAGGAGGAGGAAGAAGAAACATTAAAGAGGATGAAAAGAAGGAGGAAGAAGAAACATTAAAGAGGATGAAAAGGAGGAGGAAGACGAAACATTAAAGAGGATGAAAAGGAGGAGGAAGAAGAAACATTAAAGAGGATGAAAAGAGAAGAGGAAGAAGAAACATTAAAGAGGATGAAAAGGAGGAGGAAGAAGAAACATTAAAGAGGATGAAAAGGAGGAGGAAGAAGAAACATTAAAGAGGATGAAAAGAGAAGAGGAAGAAGAAACATTAAAGAGGATGAAAAGGAGGAGGAAGAAGAAACATTAAAGAGGATGAAAAGGAGGAGGAAGAAGAAACATTAAAGAGGATGAAAAGGAGGAGGAAGAAGAAACATTAAAGAGGATGAAAAGAGAAGAGGAAGAAGAAACATTAAAGAGGATGAAAAGGAGGAGGAAGAAGAAACATTAAAGAGGATGAAAGAGAAGAGGAAGAAGAAACATTAAAGAGGATGAAAAGGAGGAGGAAGAAGAAACATTAAAGAGGATGAAAAGGAGGAGGAAGAAGAAACATTAAAGAGGATGAAAAGGAGGAGGAAGAAGAAACATTAAAGAGGATGAAAAGGAGGAGGAAGAAGAAGCATTAAAGAGGATGAAAAGAGAAGAGGAAGAAGAACATTAAAGTGGATGAAAAGGAGGAGGGAGAAGAACATTAAAGAGGATGAAAAGGAGGAGGAAGAAGAAACATTAAAGAGGATGAAAAGGAGGAGGAAGAAGAAACATTAAAGAGGATGAAAAGAGAAGAGGAAGAAGAAACATTAAAGAGGATGAAAAGGAGGAGGGAGAAGAAATATTAAAGAGGATGAAAAGGAGGAGGAAGAAGAAACATTAAAGAGGATGAAAAGGAGGAGGAAGAAGAAACATTAAAGAGGATGAAAAGGAGGAGGAATAAGAAACATTAAAGAGGATGAAAAGGAGGAGGAAGAACATTAAAGAGGATGAAAAGAGAAGAGGAAGAAGAAACATTAAAGAGGATGAAAAGAAGGAGGAAGAAGAAACATTAAAGAGGATGAAAAGGAGGAGGAAGAAGAAACATTAAAGAGGATGAAAAGGAGGAGGAAGAAGAAGCATTAAAGAGGATGAAAAGAGTAAGAGGAAGAAGAAACATTAAAGAGGATGAAAAGGAGGAGGGAGAAGAAACATTAAAGAGGATGAAAGGGGGGGGGAGGAGGAAGAAGAAACATTAAAGAGGATGAAAAGGAGGAGAGGAAGAAGAAACATTAAAGAGGATGAAAAGGAGGAGGAAGAAGAAACATTAAAGAGGATGAAAAGGAGGAGCAAGAAGAAACATTAAAGAGGATGAAAAGAGAAGAGGAAGAAGAAACATTAAAGAGGATGAAAAGGAGGAGGAAGAAGAAACACAAAAGAGGATGAAAAGAGAAGAGGAAGAAGAAACATTAAAGAGGATGATGAAAAGGAGGAGGAAGAAACATTAAAGAGGATGAAAAGAGAAGAGGAAGAAGAAAACATTAAAGAGGATGAAAAGGAGGAGGAAAAAGAAACATTAAAGAGGATGGAAAGGAGGAGGAAGAAGAAACATTAAAGAGGATGAAAAGAGAAGAGGAAGAAGAAACATTAAAGAGGATGAAAAGGAGGAGGAAGAAGAAACATTAAAGAGGATGAAAAGGAGGAGGAAGAAGAAACATTAAAGAGGATGAAAAGGAGGAGGAAGAAGAAGAAACATTAAAGAGGATGAAAAGGAGGAGGAAGAAGAAAACATTAAAGAGGATGAAAAGGAGGAGGAAGAAGAAACATTAAAGAGGATGAAAAGGAGGAGGAAGAAGAAACATTAAAGAGATGAAAGGAGGAGGAAGAAGAAACATTAAAGAGGATTAAAAGGAGGAGGAAGAAGAAACATTAAAGAGGATGAAAAGAGAAGAGGAAGAAGAAACATTAAAGAGGATGAAAAGGAGGAGGAAGAAGAAACATTAATGAGAATGAAAAGGAGGAGGAAGAAGAAACATTAAAGAGGATGAAATGGAGGAGGAAGAAGAAACATTAAAAAGGATGAAAAGGAGGAGGAAGAAGAAACATTAAAGAGGATGAAAAGGAGGAGGAAGAAGAAACATTAAAGAGGATGAAAAGAGAAGAGGAAGAAGAAACATTAAAGAGGATGAAAAGGAGGAGGAAGAAGAAACATTAAAGAGGATGAAAAGGAGGAGGAAGAAGAAACATTAAAGAGGATGAAAAGGAGGAGGAAGAAGAAACATTAAAGAGGATGAAAAGAGAAGAGGAAGAAGAAACATTAAAGAGGATGAAAAGGAGGAGGGAGAAGAAACATTAAAGAGGATGAAAAGGAGGAGGAAGAAGAAACATTAAAGAGGATGAAAAGGAGGAGGAAGAAGAAACATTAAAGAGGATGAAAAGGAGGAGGAAGAAGAAACATTAAAGAGGATGAAAAGAAGGAGGAAGAAGAAACATTAAAGAGGATGAAAAGGAGGAGGAAGAAGAAACATTAAAGAGCATGAAAAGAGAAGACGAAGAAGAAACATTAAAGAGGATGAAAAGGAGGAGGAAGAAGAAACATTAAAGAGGATGAAAAGGAGGAGGAAGAAGAAACATTAAAGAGGATGAAAAGGAGGAGGAAGAAGAAACATTAAAGAGGATGAAAAGGAGGAGGAAGAAGAAACATTAAAGAGGATGAAAAGGAGGAGGAAGAAGAAACATTAAAGAGGATGAAAAGAGAAGAGGAAGAAGAAACATTAAAGAGGATGAAAAGGAGGAGGAAGAAGAAACATTAAAGAGGATGAAAAGGAGGAGGAAGAAGAAACATTAAAGAGGATGAAAAGGAGGAGGAAGAAGAAACATTAAAGAGGACGAAAAGGAGGAGGAAGATGAAACATTAAAGAGGATGCAAAGGAGGAGGAAGAAGAAACTTAAAGAGGATGAAAAGGAGGAGGAAGAAGAAACATTAAAGAGGATGAAAAGAGAAGAGGAAGAAGAAACATTAAAGAGGATGAAAAGGAGGAGGAAGAAGAAACATTAAAGAGGATGAAAAGAAAAGAAGAAGGAAGAAGAAAAAACATTAAAGAGGATGAAAAGGAGGAGGAAGAAGAAACATTAAAGAGGATGAAAAGAGAAGAAAAGGAAGGAAAAAACATTAAAGGAGGAATGAAAAGGAAAGGAGGAAGAAGGAAACATTAAAGAGGATGAAAAGGAAGGAGGAAGAAGAAACATTAAAGAGGATGAAAAGAAAAGGAAGGAGGAAGAAGAAACATTAAAGAGGATGAAAAGGAGGAGGAAGAAGAAACATTAAAGAGGATGAAAAGGAGGAGGAAGAAGAAACATTAAAGAGGATGAAAAGGAGGAGGAAGAAGAAACATTAAAGAGGATGAAAAGGAGGAGGAAGAAGAAACATTAAAGAGGATGAAAAGGAGGAGGAAGAAGAAACATTAAAGAGGATGAAAAGGAGGAGGAAGAAGAAACATTAAAGAGGATGAAAAGGAGGAGGAAGAAGAAACATTAAAGAGGATGAAAAGGAGGAGGAAGAAGAAACATTAAAGAGGATGAAAAGAGAAGAGGAAGAAGAAACATTAAAGAGGATGAAAAGGAGGAGGAAGAAGAAACATTAAAAAGGATGAAAAGGAGGAGGAAGAAGAAACATTAAAGAGGATGAAAAGGAGGAGGAAGAAGAAACATTAAAGAGGATGAAAAGAGAAGAGGAAGAAGAAACATTAAAGAGGATGAAAAGGAGGAGGAAGAAGAAACATTAAAGAGGATGAAAAGGCGGAGGAAGAAGAAACATTAAAGAGGATGAAAAGGAGGAGGAAGAAGAAACATTAAAGAGGATGAAAAGGAGGAGGAAGAAGACACATTAAAGAGGATGAAAAGGAGGAGGAAGAAGAAACATTTAAGAGGATGAAAAGGAGGAGGAAGAAGAAACATTAAAGAGGATGAAAAGGTGGAGGAAGATGTAAATAAATGGGGGAGGTAGGCGGAGTAATGGTGGAGCCAAAGCGACACTGATGTACGTTCAAAATCAGAAATAGTTTAAATTTCTTGGGCACATAATGAGAAAAGTAAACTTGGAGAATTTAGCCCTCACAAGACATATTGAAGACAAACGCGACCGGGAAATGCGACGAGAGAACGGGAGATGCAAGGGGGTAGGGAGCAATGGTGACAAAAAATATGAATATGCTTTTTAATAAACTAACGTGGCGTCTACTCAAATACGAGTATCCCCTAAAAATAACGTTTGACGTGATAAAAAAGATCAATGTTAGTAAAAGCTTGAAAAGATAGGGATTTCTGGAAAGGCATGAACGCGAAGGAGAAGAGGAGGAGGAGGAGGAGGGAAAGGAGGGGGAAGAAAAAGAGGCGGAAGAAGAGGTGGAGGGGGAATAAGAAGGCGAGGAAGAAGATGAAGAGGAGGGCGAGAAAGAAAAAGAAAAAGAAAAGAAAGAAAAAGAGGAGGAGGAGGAAGAAATATACGAGAAAGAAGAGGAGATGGGGAAAAGAAGCAGAAGAAGAGGAAGAAGAAGAAGAGGAAGAAGAAGAGAAGAAGAAAGAAGTAGGGGAAGAAGAAGAGGAAGAAGAAGGGTGGGAAGAAGTGGAGGAAGAAGGAGAAGAAGAGAAAGATAAGAGAAGGAAGAATGAGTAAAAGAGAAGGAAGAATAAGAAAAGGAGGACGAAGCGGAGGAAAAAAGAAAACGAAGAAGCAGAGGAGGAAGGAGAAGAGGAATAATAATAATGATAATAATAATAATAATGAAAAGAAGAAGAAGAAGAAGAAGAAGAAGAAGAAGAAGATATTCACCTTTGTGTAAAATAATTGAAACATTTGTTTTAGTTTCCATTCTTTGATTCTACGGACAGTTTTAGACCCCTTGGAGTTTCAGGAAGAAGTGGAGGAAGAAGAAGAAGAAAAGAGAAGGAAAAAGAGGGGAATAAGAAAAGGATGATGAAGCGGAGGAAAAAAGAAGAAGAAGAACAAGAAGAAAAAGAAGAAGAAGAAGAGAAGGAAGAATAAGTAAAAGAGAAGGAAGAAGAGGGGAAATAAGAAAAGAAGGATGAAGCGGAGGAAAAAAGGAAGAGGAAGAAGCAGAGGAGGAAGGAGACGAGGAATAATAATAATAATAATAATAATAATAATAATAATAAGAAGAAGAAGAAGAAGAAGAAGAAGAAGATATTGCTGCTGCTGTTGTTGCTATCTGGACGAGTCTTGCTTGTCGAGATAATTTCGCCCGCTGAAAAAGAAAAGTGTAAACATGCTGGCATTTGGAGGACGAGGTGCCGTCAAACGTCGCCCGTGTCATGGGCTATTTATGGCAAGTGATGTCAAATGGCTGAAGGGGAGAAGCGGAAAATGATTCGGGTGACCGGCTCAGTGTCGTACTTAGCTTAAGGGCACACAGACGAACAAGCAAACACGACAGACAGGGGTGGGCACAACGAAACAAAGATACAAAAGATCCGGGTGTCATCCTTCTCGTACCACCAATCAATGAAACTGGAGAACAAGAATAGCTAACGGGTGGCTTTCGGGGTGGCCTATAAATGCCGCTCAGCAATATCTTTATTTTATTTCTTGTCAGTATTGACACTTTTTTTTTTTTGCTTTTTCTTTTTTTATATGTATTTTTATTATTTGTTTATGTTTTTTGTATTAATTTTTTTTATTTGATAAAAGAAAACGTTCTGTCATAATAAATTATGGAAGTCAATATTTTCACAAAAAATATTGCTATTAACCTGCTGGTCTTGGTAAAATCTTCAGAATATATTTTGTATTAGCAACATACCATACGAGACTCAGCATATAATCAGTCAGTCAGTTAAGTGCCATACGTGATACAAGCTTGAGCGATCATGTCTCGAAAGATACATGACTGACTGGGCCGAAGATGGTACCCTATCTATAGGAACGGAGTCTTCCTTCGTCAATAAACAATAGGCTGCATGACTTTCGAGAACGCAGCTGTGAGGCAGTCTAGAGACAGTTGTGACACAGCGTAACTATACCGTTTCGAACTTGCACTTCTATTTGCTGATTGTCAACACTTATTATAGTGTCAGTCAGTTAAGTGCCATACGTAATACACGCTTTGGGCGATCATGTCTTGAAAGAGACATGACTGACTGGGCCGAAGATTATCCCGCAGTAGGTTGCCATTACATTTTGTGTTGGACTTGTTGCCAGACAAGGGTTTAGAACCCAATCTGTCCTGCTATTTAACCCATAACTAAAGGGAAGAGACGGATTTATGCCTTTCCCAAGGGTATTTGTGCGTAAGTGAATTCAAGGAACTCAATTGGAATTCGAACTCTTCTCCCCGATTTCTCGTTCCGAGCCGATACCACAACTCTCATCTCACCATATAATATAGATCCTTATTTTAAGATACGTGATTTTCATAAGCAATTTTTACAAGCAGCCTCACTTTATTAAAGAAAATTGAATTAAAATGGCCACTTAAACTTAACATAAGAAAGAGTTGAAATTCTTAGGACACATAATGAGGAAATAAGGCTTGGAAAATTTGATACCCACATGGCAGATTGAAAAACAAAATACAGTAAAATTTTTTGTGTTGTGCATAAGTATCCTACTGTTACGTGTTAGAAGTTGTAACAAAAGAAAAGAAAATGATTTACCAAAACACAGAGCTAAATCACAAACAAATATTTAATTTACTAAAAAAACAAAATAAAATATATACAAATGTGTGACACTCAAAACAGAAAACGTAGAGTTTACTGGTGAAGTGTCACGAGGGAGAAGAAGAAAGGTGAGGGTCAAGTATTGTCTGTGCTATTGCTGGAAATCATCAAATGTGTGTATATATAGATTAATTTTCAGTTTGGTCAATGAAAATATTCAAAAATCCTATTTACTAGTATAATTCCAGGAGGTCCCTTTTGGGGTTTTTGTTGGTCGGCAACTTTTCATAAAAATTCTTTCGGCCGGATGTAATAATCCACGAATCAAAGCCGGTGTTGATAATGCCAGAAATTCCTTTTTTACAACTAACAACTCTCTTCAAAAATCCTATTTTTATAGGGGGTATTTTTTGCATATTTCTCGAATCATCTAGACTTTTCTCGAATATACTGGAATGATCTGAAATCTTACAAACGTTCTGTTTTTGTTTTCTCTATTTTGCAACTACTTCATAAATGAAAATAGGACTTAGCCGAATCCCTTACTATAAATTTTAACCTTTTTTGTTGACTTTATTAATATCTTTTATATAGAAATGCACCTTCATAATGCACCCTCGTAATGCACCCTCGTAATGCACCCTCGTAATGCACTCTCGTAACACTACTTAGTGAGCTTAAGTAAATCGATAGCAGAGCAAGGTTTAGAAGAGTTAACAAAAAGACAAAATTTATTAGGAATTACATAGGACAAGAAATGGTGGAGAGCCATGATCGCCAATGTCTTGTAAAGACAGCAAATAGAAAACGATGACTTAAATTTGATTTAGTCTTTAGCCACTACAGACGTCAGTGTCTCTTATGCAACCCAAAGAAGAAAGCTATACTGGAAGTGACCTAACCTCCCTTTCCAGTGTTGACACAGTTCAAAAACATCTACTCAGCCTTGTGGGTGATGAACCACTTTCCATTCTAAACTCTTTTTCTCACGGGCGAAACGTCGCAAGGCTCTCTCTACTATATTGCTATTTCTATGGAAAATGTTCCTTTGTTCCACCTTCATAGTCAAAACATGTAATAACTATCGCCCGGTTCACACTCCACCCACATCTATTGAACAGGTGAAGAGGCTCATCCCTTGTTTCCTGTTTAGGATGTGGTTTCCGGTTTTTCTCTTTTCCAATCTTTTCACTCTTTTTTATTTTATTTTATTTATTTATTTTTTTCAGTTGAAGTAGATAGACTAAACTATCGCCCGGTTCACACTCCACCCTCGTCTATTGAACAGGTGAAGAGGCTCATCCCTTGTTTCCTGTTTAGGATGTGGTTTCCGGTTTTTCTCTTTTTCCAATCTTTTCACTCTTTTTTATTTTATTTTATTTATTTATTTTTTTCAATTGGAGTAGATAGACTAAACTATCGCCCGGTTCACACACCACCCTCGTCTATTGAACAGGTGAAGAGGCTCATCCCTTGTTTCCTGTTTAGGATGTGGTTTCCGGTTTTTCTCTTTTCCAATCTTTTCACTCTTACGTAGCCCCCTGGGCATCAGTGGCGTTTTCGCCTTGATTGGGGTGATATGATTAAAAAAAAAAAAAAAAAAAAACACAATACAATCATCAGCTTTTCGAGAAGAGCTATTTTGTGCGACAGACTCCCGACTGGATGCTTCCTCGATCACTACAATCTTAACCACTTCATTTCTAAGGGTATATTTTCTGCATATCCTCATACAGTATTTCTTACACTACCGGTCATAATTATGAAGCCACCCGAGTGTTTAAAAAAAATGATGTAATTCATACAATTTTTTAGTGTTTATTGCCAAGTGAATAATTGTAAATGAAAATAGAATGTTTTTTGTTAATACTGCACAATAACATGTGCATCAAATGAATTTATAAATATTTAATAATTGCCTACATTGCAGTTTCATCAATGAAAGAATGAAAAAAATTTAGGGTGATTCGGACGAGTTCATCTTTGCTTCCTTGCCTTGTAAAATTTTGCAAAGTAATAATAACAAAAGAACCATTCTATTTTCATTTAGAATTATCCACTTGGCAATGAATACTAAAAATAATATGAAATACACATTTCCTTTTAAAAGACTAGGGTGGCCTAATAATTATGGCCGGTTGTGTATCTCCTAATATTTTTATGCAACATCATTATTCATGAGCCCTCTAAGAAAGACACGGAAACAAGAAGGTAGGTTCATCCGGTGTATAGCACTTAACTGACTGAAACCTAGAACATTATTGGAAATGCCATAAACAGATGAACTCTTCCCAAGACTCATTACATTGAATGTTATCCATTCTCTTCACTACAAGGACGCAAGTAACATAGGTACATATAAGTCAGTCATGTCTTGAAAGAGACATGATCGCCCAAGCGTGTATCATGTATAGCACTTAACTGACAGCAACCTAGAACATCATTGGAAATGCCATAAACAGATGAACCCTTCCCAAGAGTCATTACATTGAATATTATCCATTCTCTTCACTACAAGGACGCAAGTAACATAGGTACATATAAATCAGTCATGTCTTGAAAGAGACATGATCACCCAAGCGTGTATCATGTATAGCACTTAACTGACAGAAACCTAGAACATCATTGGAAATGCCATTAACAGATGAACTCTTCCCAAGAGTCATTACATTGAATGTTATCCATTCTTTTTACTACAAGGAAACAAGTAACATAGGTACATATAAATCAGTCATGTCTCTTTTGAGACATGATCGCCCAAGCGTGTATCGCGTAAATGCCATACACAGATGAACTCTCGCCAAGAGTCAGTATATTGAATGTTATCCATTTTCTTCACTGCAAGGAAACAAATAACATAGGGACAAATAAGTCGGTCATGTCTCTTTCAAGACATGATCGCCCTAGCTTGTGTCACGTATGGCACTTAACTAACTGATGCTTACTTAAAAGTGGTAATTTAGTATTTGTTTAAGTATTTCACCGAATTCTTTTTGTTTCTCTCGGCGAAATTTATTTACTTTTTCGTTATTGAATAATTTTTTTTCTCTTTGAGTTATTTTTTCCGATTGCCTTTTAGAATCTGCATTGTGGTCCAATGGTTATCAGCTCGGAATGTGAAGTAAAAAAATTGAGTTCAAATTGCAGTTGAATTCCTTTCACCCAGTTACGCGCCAAAACCCTTGAGAAAGGTATTAATCCGTCTTCTCTCCCTCCAGCTATGTGTTAAATAGCAGGACAGATTGAGTTCTTTAGCTTATGTTAGCGACCAGTCTACCACAGAAAGAAATGGCAAACGACTGCGATAAAATCCTCTGCCTAGTCAGTCATGTCTCGAAAGACATGATCGCCCAAGCATGTATCACGTATGACAGTTAACTGACTTTTTGATTTATTGTAAAATCGCAAGTTTATTACCTTTTTTCGTTTTAAGTCAGTACATTTTTCCTTTATACTTATGAAAGTATATACAAAGTATATCAGGCAGTTAAGTGCCATACGCGAAACACGCTTGGGCGATCATGTCTCGAAAGAGACATGACTGACTGGGCAGAAGATTATCCCGCAGTAGGTTACCATTGCTTTCTGCGGTAGACTGGTTGCCGATCAAGGCTATAGAACCCAATGTGTCCTGTTATTTAACCCATAACTGGAAGGAAGAGACGGATTAATACCTTTCCCAAGGGTATTTGCGCGTAAGTGAATGTAATGAATTCAACTGGAATTTGAACTCGGTTCCCCGATTACTCGTTCCGAGCCGATATCCACTGCACCACAACGCACATCCCGTTATTGTTTTTCGTATTCGACTCTGCCTCCGGCGTGCGGCGGCGGCGTCGTCGTAGTCGTTGTCAGCTCGCTTCGGCGGCGGCAATGGCAACGGCAAAACGGCGGACGACGTGCAGCAGCAGAAGCAGCAGCGAACCACGGAAGCCGGTGACGGTGCGCCAGGCCTAGACGTACGAGATCTAGCGCACACGACAGGCTGCCGGTTTATAAGTATATACTTTCATTTATTGGTAATTTTCTCATTTTTATTTTTGTGTTGTTAATTTTATTTCATTTTAAACTTTACTTTGAAAAATTTTTTAAGAAAAAATGATTTTTGAATTTCTAAGTTTGTTTTGTTGTTGTTGTTGTTTTTCCCCTTCACCTCCAATTCACGTTAAATACAATTTGTTAAAAAATATTTTCCCCGCTTAGTATTAATTGAAGGAGATAAAATCTAAACTTATTTATGAATGGAACTCTGTGTGTGTGTGTGTGTGTGTGTGTGTGTGTGTGTGTGTGTGTGTGTCCGTTACCTATAGACTCCGAAACGGCTGAACCGATGTTCTTGAACATTTACACCGTTATACTATAAGCGTCTGCGAGTGTTCTTAGCTAGGTTTTGTGTCGAGGTACCTCCGATAAATACCGAAAATCGATAATCGAAAAAATTGGGTTATAGAAGGAGTGGTCCGATTTCAATCAAATTTGATACTCTTATAGACAAAGACATAAACGATATTCAGAAGTTTCAAGATTGCAGTTCTTACAATAGTGCAGAAAGTCGGTAATATATATATATATATATATATATATATATATATATATATATATATAAAAGGCAAGATGTTTGTGTGTGTGTCTGTTTATTTGCCTGTATGTCTGTATTTTTTCAGCCCTTTTATTTTAGTTTTTGCTTCGGGTTTGGCTCTAAGTATGTATAATTTTAGTTTTTAGTCTCAACTATGATACCATTTACTCAGAGTACTTATTTAGCCTTCAGTTTACGACGAAAAAACTTATTTGATATCGATACCAGGAAATCGAAATTTGACTTACAATTATTTTTCTTTCGGTCCACGCTTTAACTGGAAACAACTATTGCTTTTTAGTCTTTCGTGCCAATGTCCAAAGAGTTTGAGCTCCAGGACCATGGATTAGTTTTAAAGCTTTCATTACACCCGAGCAACGCCGGGCTATACTGCTAGTTAGTAATATAGCTGGCAAAAGTCAGTCAGTGAGAAGATACTTTTTCAGGTTTGCTTCTGATATAACAACAGTTGAATGAAGCAGGGGTTTATACCTCAACGCTTCACCAAGGATGTCATAAGTTGCTACGTAAGGACAAGAACGGTGGGGATAGGATATAAGTAACCTTCGGTCTTTAACGTTGTTAAACGTGACAGCGATGATCTGTCCAAGGCATTCGATAGAATTGGCCATAGATTTCTGGATGCTATCCTTTCAGTGGACGGTTTCGGGCCGTACTTTCGCACCTGGATTCGAAATTTATGGGCGTGCCCCGTGCGCTGGTAGATATGAATGGGGTTCAATCAGAGCCTTTCGTATTGTCTCGCTCCGTTCATCAAGGTTGTTCACTTTCGCCTTTGCTGTACGTTCCAGCGTCAGAGCATTAAAGTTAAAGACGAATCCGGTCCTATGTGGAGTTTTCCCACTTCGGGCAGGTACTCCACCTATGCTGATGACTTGGATTCTTATGTCAAGCAGAGCCGTGATTGAAGATTAGGCCAAAGAAATCAGAGGATACGAGACGGTGACAGTAGCCAAGATCAACCGTTATAAGTGTGTTGGCTTACGGTTGGGTGCGTGGATGGGAGTTTCTCTACCCGGGCCTTTCCTCTGGACGGACGGGCAGGTCAAGATACTCGGCTTCTAGTTCGGTCCCGATTTCTTTTTGGAAATGAACTGGTCGGTGTGGGAAAAGGCTGAGGTCACGGTTTGTCTGTGGCCTGTGAATCATTCCTTTAAGGGGAGTACGAGGGGAGTACGAATTATGTGACTTACACGTCTACTCGGTTCTCTTTTTACCGACTCTCCGTATTTCCATTTCCGTCTGCCACACTATTGACCCTTGTTCTTCGTCTTGTGGAGAGGCAAGGCTCACAAGGAATTTTTATTTTTATTTTTATAATCATGTCACCTCAAGCAAGGCATTTTACTGCCACTGTTTCGCAAGGGGTTACATAGGAAGAATGTTATGAGAAAGAGTGACAGGTTATAGGGGGTGTCAGAAAGTGTGTAAGAGAAGGAGGACTGTGGCCATAAAGAGAGGTCAGTTTATAAAGAGAAATCAGTTTATATATTGTTTGTAATGTAGAGTTGATCCCCCACTTTATATCCACAATATAATAGTATAGAATTTCTTTTTTATAATCATATCACCCCAAGCAAGGCATTTTACTGCCACTGTTTTGCAAGGGGTTACATAGGAGGAAAGTTATGAGAAAGAGTAACAGGTTATAGGGGGTGTCGGGAAGAGGTAAGAGAAGGATGAGAATACTAATGAGAGTGGAGTGGACAGAGAAAGGAGCATGAGAGAGAGGATGCAGTTTAGTGAGATAGGAGATGACTATTGACTTTACATTTGAATTCTTGAAGATTGTAGCTGTCAGGAAAGTAAGTAAACAGAAGGGAATTCCACAGGCGGAAAGTGCGAGAGAAGAAGCTGTTGGAGTAGAATTCGCGATTACAATTTATTGGTTTCACAGTAAAAGGGTGGGACCTAGTTGCTAATATTGTGACTCGAGTAAATTTATATATAGGGGTTACCAGTGAGCTAAGTTCATCTGAGCAGAAGCCGTGAAAGTATTTGTAGAAAAGACACAGGGAAGCCACATTGCGCCGGTGAGAAAGTGACTGTATCCAAGCTGCCAAGTCGGGATCGATCACATTACAGATTCTCCGTTGGATTTTGTCAAGGACCCCTAGATAGATAGCAGGAGCACCCGACCAGATATGGCAGCAGTATTCAATGCACGGGCGGATGGTAGGTCGGGATAGATCCCATTACAGATTCTCCGTTGGATTTTGTCAAGGATCCCTAGGTGGATAGCAGGAGCATCCGACCAGATATGGCAGCAGTATTCAATGCACGGGGGGATAGTAGATTTGCATATCTGCAGGTTTGGTTCAGACGTGACAAACTTACTGGGCCTGCCCAGAGAACCGACCTTCTTAGCAGCGGATTTAGCTATGGATTCTATATAGTCATTCCACTTGAGGTCTGTTGTGAGAGTTAACACGAGGAGACTTCGCGAGATCGGTTGCCTTCACCATTCCGAAGGCGTTTTGGGTATATTTAGCGCTGAGATTCGTCAACATCGCGTTCATAGATCGAATGTGTCAGCAATAACATGGTGAGGGCGAATTCTAGAAAGAAAATGTCAATAAGAACTTCCCCTCTCTTAGAAATGTGCACTCGTGCGAGGAGGAGATCCCTGAGGCGAGTGCTTCTTCTATCGTGAACGTTGGATAACTCTGAAACACCTCTTATGAGCGACAGATGACCTCTCCGGCGTCCAGGCATTGTCCCGTAAGGTTTCATATTAAGTGAGAGTTAGGGGGTCCGTTCAAGATGATCTGATAGACAAGGCCGGGCTTATGAATCAGGAGACCCACTCAATGTGTCCTTGGGTGCCTGGGTTGAAACAGAAAAATCCTTTAGCTCCAGTTTCTGAAAGGATTTTTCTGTTGCTGAGGTGATGTGTTATCCCCCGTGGGGATTTTCATATCGAAATGGTCATTCAACATCATTGAATTAATCCTTTTTTAATTTATATATATATATATATATATATATATATATATATATATATATATATATATATATATAAGTTGATTGAAAAGTAACTCCCTATTTTATGAATGAGTGGCCAGCCAGTCCTGACTTAAGACCCTGTGATCTGTCCCGGTACTCAGTCGACGTTGTTGACTTTGCTCGTTTGCTAGGATGCTATGGACATGTCTGGCTAATGATGGCTTAACCAACAACCAAAATGGCCTATTGGACAAGCTTGAAGAGATTAATTTAGAAAATTATGGAGGCAGCAGAACAATGAGGATATAACAGTGTTGTATGGAAATATTCTGTCCTACCCAGTAATGGGTATGTCCCGGGTTATAAAAGACCGGGACTAGAACGAACTACAGAGTCATCGAGAGTCTTCGTCATTATACGAGAGCCATCGTGATTATACGGGAGTCATCATCGTCCTTAGACGAGAGTTATACGTCAGTAGACGGAAGCATTCTTCACAAGACGGACGCATACGTCCTATACAGAGACATTGCCTTCTTTAGTGTGATACCTGTTAACTATTCGTTGGTGTACGTGTATTTGTTTTTTTTTTTGTTTTTTTGTACTGAGTTATAATAAATCTCTATTCATATATCCTCTGTGTTAAGAATTATTTCTTGCATTATTCTTTCTCTGTTTATCCCCTCCCGAGATATAACAAACAGACACCGAGTGAACCAAAACTTTTTCATGGTAGAACATGACGTTTCTGAACTCACAGGTCATAAGACCTACCTTAAGTTGAACGAAGAAAACGGGTGAGAAGCTTCACATCTCATAGTACCCACCCACTGGAATGAGGGACAAAGACGTGTGTGAGAGAAATGTGTTGGGAATGGAAGAGGCAATAAATGCCTTTATAATGGAAATGAGAATTCGGAAAGCAGAGTTCGAATTCAATCCGGGTTTATTACATTCACTTATGTACAAATACACTTGGGAAGGTATGAATTTCCTGCTTCTCTTTTTCGTACTGAAGGTTATAATCGTGCTATGTCGGTTGCTAATCGACTTAACCGCACCCAAAATGTTAGGAACTTGGTAATCTGCCGCTGAAAGCTGACTCCTTAGTATTCGGCTAACTGCCGACTGATATCAACTGCCTTATGTCCAAACTGGAACTAACTAGTAGTTCTATTGAACTCCAATAGAACTCTAAACAACTCCTCTGAACTTCCCAGGAACTTCTCAAGAACTTCTCCCGTTAACTTCATGTTAACTTTTATTAATATAGGAGGGAGCGTCCATGATCTGAAGAATAGGCGCGTTTCCCCATAACATTCTCTTCCCAACTACGGTATGAATAGCAGGACAGATTGGGTCCTATAGCCTTGGCTGCGAATCAGTCTACCTCAGACAGAAACGGCAGCCTACTGCGGGAATATCTTCTTCCTATGTCAGTCAGGAATCGCACAAGCGTGTATTACATATGGAACTGAATTGACTGATTAGATAGCGTAGGAGGGGAATTGGTGTTTTTTTGCACTGAAATAAAATCTATTTTTATGATATAAAATATAAACTTTCTCGAATTCTGAGTCATTTAGATACCAAAAAAAAACTTCAAAGAACTCTTTGATGTTGTCGGATGACCTTACAGCCAAAGCTCTTTCATCGGAGTGTTCGTTTGGCGCCAAAATTAAGCTAGTTGCCTGACAAAGTCAGTTGTTGTAGAAATCCGTTTGAGAGTTGTCTGTTTGCTACCTTTCACTGACCTGACATGCGAACTACACTGCCGGCCATAATCATTAGGACACCCCAGTGTTTAAAAAAAATGATGTGTTTCATATTATGTTTTAGTATTTATTGCCAGGTGAATAATTTTGATAATTACCTATATTGCAGTTCTATCAATGAAAGAATGAAGAAAATTTAGGGTGATTTGGACAAGTTCATCCTTCCTTCCTTGCCTTCTAAGATTTTGCAAAGTAATAATAAAAAAAGAACCATTCTATTTTCGTTTAGAATTATCCACTTGGCAATAAATACTAAAAATAGTATGAAATACATCATTTCTTTTAAAAAACTGGGGTGACCTAATAAATATGCCCGGTAGTATATATATATATATATATATATATATATATATATATATATATATTTTTTTTTTTTCTAAACATATGCTGTTAAATATAAGAGACAATGAATGTCTATTATGTTTAACCATGAGCCGTTCTAAACGTCGTATTTTTGCTTTAATTTCAATTGAAAATAAAGACAAAAATTCTCCAACATTTGGATAATTATTTATTGGTTTTCTTCTAAGCTTTCGGCTCACATGAGCCATCTTCAGAGAGGTTGTTTAAACTGAAATATTATAAAATCCACCGACGATTTTATTTTGTGTTGACATAAAACTCCGCTTGGCAACGGCAATAGTTACCAAAAATAATAAACGAAGTTCTTAAGTTTGCGATGCGGTTTTATGACGTCACACCGCGGGATAGCGCGAAATGACAACAAAACCATGTAGTCAAATGCAATGTAATATGTTATTTCCTGTTTTAAAGTTGATTTTATTGAGTGTTGGTTGTTTCGATTTGATGTACATGGCCTCCAATATCTGCAGGTTCCTCTTACTCTTATTAGCATCTCTGATACTAATCAAAAACCTAGTACATATATTGGTTTTACTACAACCACGCTCTCCCGTAGACTTACATGTCATCTTTCTGATCAGAGTACTATTAAACAATATTTCTCTGAAAAACATAAACATGTAGGTAATATCAGACAGATTTTGGTCAACAATACGGTGAATCTTACTCATACACACAGTTGGTTGTTGACCTCAGTGTCTCTTTATTTAATGTTGAAATTTTTAAATGTAACCATAATTCCTTTGTCATCAGTTTTTACTCTCGCACTTCTCGCTTGTGAAGGTCACTTCCGACATTTTGCTTCCGAATCAACTTTGATCTTCAAAAATGTAAATGTAATGTCAATCATTAACTTCTGTCTTCTTAATTCCTGTTCTTTTGTTGTTCTCTCTCCTTAATTATACTTTCTTCTCATATTATTATAAGTCCTATGCTAACAGTTTCTTCTCTCACTTGTGGAACTCTCTTCCGGCTTCTTGCTTTCCAGTCAACTCTGATCTTCAAAACTTTAAATGCAATGTCAGTCGTTATTTTCTGTCTTCTTAATTCCTGTTCTTTTATTGTTCTCTCTCCTTAATTATGTTTTCTTCTTCTCATATTATTATAAGTCCTATGCTAACAGTTTCTTCTCTCGCTTCTGGAACTCTCCTATGGCGTCTTGCTTTCCAGTCAACTCTAATCTTCAAAACTTTAAATGCAATGTCAGTCGTTATCTTCTTAATTGCTGTTCTTTTTTTATTTATTGTTCTCTCACTTTTTATTTTATTTTTCTCATATTCGCTATCACTCAATAGCCCATTGCGTTTTAGTGGCTTTGTTAGTGTTGTCGGGTTCTCTCTTTTCATAAAGATGAACTCGTCCATAGTATACTTATACTACTTTTATTGAAGCGAGACGGAAAAATACCGCGTTTTCACAGAGAGTTAACCGGAGAATACGAGAGTCCATGAGAGATTAACAGTCAGTACAATAGTTCATAGTAGCTCTGTGCTCCACTGATCGTGAAAATTATTATGCAGTACCCGTCAGCTTTCGACGCGGGCATACTCAATATTCTACGGCTTCACCTTCAGAGACTTGTACTTAAACTTTTTACTAACCCGTATTCCTGGACTACTAATCTTCATTCAAACCTGTATCCTTACGTTAATACACTTATTTTCTATCTCAATTACTGGTCGTTGTTCATTTATTTGTGCGGACCCCATTCCAGAGATCCACAACAGTTACCTTACATGGAGCGAAATGAATAAAAAAACTATTTGATCAGTCAATGGATGCCTAATGTTTCATGTAAAGAAACGGTTAATTTCACAATTGTTGGTTTTTTTTGGTACCCTTCATAAAAAAAGAAGAAAAATAGAGAACAATACTTTTATTTTTTAAACATCACAAACATTTCTTTTTATTTTATGTTAACAGAATGTTCAGCTTATTGTTGGGTAGGTATTTTTGCAAATGGCTTCCTACTGACCTGCCTGACAAAGAGGAATTATTAGATTATATTTCAGTTTTTTTTTGTTTTTTATAGGATGCCACCCACCAGAAAATAAGCTAAACAAAGCGAAGTAAAAAAAAAAAAAATAATAATAACATCGAAATTCTTTCAGATTCATCTATCGCCCGGTTCATACTCCACCCACGTCTATTGAACAGGTTAAGAGGCTCATCCCTTGTTCCCTGTTTAGGATGTGGTTTCCGGCTTTCTCTTTTCCAATCTTCTCACTTTGTTTTTTTTGGGTTTTTTTTTTCAATTGTAGTAGATAGATCTATCTATCACCCGGTTCACACTCCACCCACGTCTATTGAACAGGTTAAGAGGCTCATCCCTTGTTCCCTGTTTAGGATGTGGTTTCCGGCTTTCTCTTTTCCAATCTTCTCACTTTGTTTTTTTTTGGGTTTTTTTTTCAATTGTAGTAGATAGATCTATCTATCACCCGGTTCACACTCCACCCACGTCTATTGAACAGGTGTAGAGGCTCATCCCTTGTTCCCTGTTTAGGATGTGGTTTCCGGCTTTCTCTTTTCCAATCTTTTCACTATTACGTAGCCCCCTGCACATCAGTGGCATTACAGCCTTGCTTGGGGTGATACGATTAAAAAAAAAAAATATGCATTCTGTCAAGCTGAATTAATCAATGTCTCAGAAATAGAACTAAAGGGCAAATTGTTTTGTTTGTAATTTATAAACATTTATTTATTTATTTTTTGCCTTTTGATAAATCTTAATATTTATTCTTAATTCATCATAATCATATATCATATTTATATAATTATAACAATTGTGTTTGTTTTATGAGCCCAGATATTAGGCAAGGTCAAAATGCATGTCTCCCATTTTTGGTAGCATTAATGTTAATAATAATAATAATAATAATAATAATAATAATAAATCCTCAGTTGAAAATATCATGAGGCCATTTCTGACCTTAGGTCTCTGGTTGGGACCCTGAAGGAAATGTGTACACAACAGAAGTCCCAGGAAATAATAATAATAATAATAATAATAATAATAATAATAATAATAAATCCTCAGATGAAAATATCATGAGGCCATTTCTGACCTTAGGTCTCTGGTTGGGACCCTGAAGGAAATGTGTACACAACAGAAGTCCAAGGAAATAAATAATAATAATAATAATAATAATAATAATAATAATAATAAATCCTCAGATGAAAATATCATGAGGCCATTTCTGACCTTAGGTCTCTGGTTGGGACCCGGAAGGAAATGTGTACACAACAGAAGTCCAAGGAAATAATAATAATAATAATAATAATAATAATAATAATAATAATAATAAATCCTCAGATGAAAATATCATGAGGCCATTTCTGACCTTAGGTCTCTGGTTGGGACCCGGAAGGAAATGTGTACACAACAGAAGTCCAAGGAAATAATAATAATAATAATAATAATAAATCCTCAGATGAAAATATCATGAGGCCATTTCTGACCTTAGGTCTCTGGTTGGGACCCGGAAGGAAATGTGTACACAACAGAAGTCCAAGGAAATAAATAATAATAATAATAATAATAATAATAATAATAATAATAATAAATCCTCAGTTGAAAATATCATGAGGCCATTTCTGACCTTAGGTCTCTGGTTGGGACCCGGAAGGAAATGTGTACACAACAGAAGTCCAAGGAAATAATAATAATAATAATAATAATAATAATAATAATAATAAATCCTCAGTTGAAAATATCATGAGGCCATTTCTGACCTTAGGTCTCTGGTTGGGACCCGGAAGGAAATGTGTACACAACAGAAGTCCAAGGAAATAATAATAATAATAATAATAATAATTAATGCCTTTTTTAGCTCCCGAAATCATCCATCAAAAATGAAGCACAAGCCTTTTCTTTATTTCGTTTTTAATTTTTGTGTGTGTGTGTGTGTGTGTGTGAGTGTGAGTGTGTGTGTATGTGAGTGTGTGTGTGGGCGTGTGTGTGAGTGTGTGTGTGTGTGTGAGTGTGTGTGTGTGAGTGTGTGTGTGTGTGAGTGTGTGTGAGTGTCTGTGTGTGTGTGTGAGTGTGTGTGTGTGTGTGAGTGTGTGTGTGTGTGTGTGTGTGTGTGAGTGTGTGTGTGAGTGTGTGTGTGTGTGAGTGTGTGTGTGTGTGTGTGTGTGTGTGTGTGTTTGTTGAAAGTTTTGTTTTGTTTCTGCACGATTATTTAATGACTTTTTCTGTTATTCTGGTCGCGTTGAAAAGGTTTTTAAAACCCAGCAGAGTAAACAATTGCTGAATCAAATAGCGATTTACTAAGCGTAGCGTAAATCTGGCACAAATCCGAAAGTTTGGGGCGCCCAGTGAGAATCGAACACACTACTCAATCGTAATTAAATCTAGCGAGACAAGCTTGCTAACTGTCGCAGGGCCCATGATTAATCTAATATGGCTGTTTGAATAAATGTCGTCTGCAGTAATACAAATAAAATCTCTTTATTTGCATGTTTGACTGAAGAACATCGAAATATTAATATATATTTTTTTCTTACAAATGATTTTACTAATCGTTCAAGATTTTAGATGCATTTACCAATCTTATTTCTTCAAGTCTATTAAATTAAATTAAATTAAATTACGTTCGGCGTCCACTTGAAGTAAGGTTGTTTTCAATAGGGATTTTTTTCTCCGGTATCTTATATTGACAGATTTAACGATATATTTTATACTTTTCATGTTACATGTAGCGATGTCATATTCTGAGTTCGTAATTTTATCATGCTGTTTTGTTGTTAAAAAATATTTAATATGTTAGTTTTTGATATATGGCTAACTCGGAAAGGAAACTACAGGACTTCCTAGACAGGGTGGTAGAAGAAAGCGAGAAGAAAGGACTATCAAAAAAATAGAAGACACAAAGTATGATCGTCAGCAAGAAAAAAAACAAAAAAAACGCCCAAGATGTGAGTTGGGAATTGGAGTATCAAGCAGGCGCAGATGTTTAAATATCTGGGAAGCATTTTAAAAAATGGAAAACGTGAGACCGTTATCCGAACATCTAAAGAAAGAAACACCCTAGACGTTGAGAAACTGAAAAGTGATTGTTAGAAACAAAAAAAAGCGCTTGGTTTTTATGTGACCGACAGTCAGTCCGGTGCCATACATGATACACGCTTTGGGCGATCATGTCTCGAAAAAGACATGACTGGCTGAGCAGAAGATTATCCCGCAGTAGGTTACCATTGCTGTCTGCGGTAGACTGGTTGACAGTCAAGGCTAAAGAACCCAATCTGTCCTGTTATTTGACTCTTGGCTAGAGAGGGAATAGATGTATTATACTATTAAGCGGGGGATCAGTTTATTACTTCATAACAATATAAAACTGATCCCCCACTTTATGCCCAGTATAAGCCTTAATCATGTTTTCAACTATTATATTCAATCAGTCAGTTAAGTGCCTTACGTGATATACGTTTTGCCTTACGTGATACACGTTCAAAAGAGACATAAGTGACTAGGCAGAGGTTATCTCGCAGTAGGTTACCATTGCTTTCTGCGGTAGACTGGTTGTCAACCAAGGCTATAGAACCCAATCTGTCCTGTTATTTGACTCTTAGCTAGAGGGGGAAGAGATGTATTATATTATTAAGTAGTATTTAGCGAGAGATCAGTTTATTACTTCATAGAAGTCTAAAACTGATCTCCCACTTTAGGCCCAGTATAAGCCTTAATCATGTTTTATATTCAGTCAGTCAGTTAAGTGCCATACGTGATAATGCTTTGGGCGATCATGTCTCGAAAGCGACATGACTGACTGGGCAGAAGATTATCCCGCAGTAGGTTGCCATTGCTTTCTGCTGTAGACTGGTTGCCAGCCAAGGCTATAGAACCCGATCTGTCCTATTATTTAACCCATAACTGGAGGGAAGTGACGGATTAATACCTTTCCCAACGGTATTTGTGCGTAAGTAAATGCAAGGAATTCAAAAGCTATCCTCTTTTATGGCAGTGAATGCTGGACGATGAGGTAAAAATTTTCCCAAAGATGAGGAACTACAGAACTGGAAGCTGCAGAAATAAGATTCTGTAGAAGGATACTGAAAATTCCATGGATGGAGCGAGTAAACAGGAAAGTCTTGAAGGAAATGGCAACAGAAAGAACGCTTGTACTCAACATCAGAAAGAAGATAACTGAAATTCCTTGGATGCGTAATTGTTATAGTACCCTATCTATAGGAATGGAGTCTTCCTTCGTCAATAAACAATAAGCTGCGTGACTTCCGAGGACGCAGCTGTGAGGCAATCTAGAGACAGTTGTGACGCAGCGTAACTATACCGTTTCGAACTTGCACTTCTATTTGCTGATTAACAACAGCTATTATAGTGTCAGTCAGTTAAGTGCCATACGTGATATACGCTTTGGGCGATCATGTCTCGAAAGAGACATGGCTCACTGGGCAGAAGATTATCCCGCAGTAGGTTATCATTGCTGTCTGCGGTAGACTGGTTGACAGTCAAGGCTAAAGAACCCAATCTGTCCTGTTATTTGACTCTTGGCTAGAGAGGGAATAAATGTATTATACTATTAAGCGGGGGATCAGTTTATTACTTCATAACAATATAAAACTGATCCCCCACTTTATGTCCAGTAGAAGCCATGATCATGTTTTCAACTATTATATTCAGTCAGTCAGTTAAGTACCTTATGTGATACACGTTTTGGGTGATCATGTCTCAAAAGAGACATAAGTGACTAGGCAGAGGTTATCTCGCAGTAGGTTGCCATTGCTTTCTGCGGTAGACTGGTTGTCAACTAAGGCTATAGAACCCAACCTATCCTATGAGTTAACCCATAACTAGAGAGAAGAGACGGATTAATACCATTCACAATGGTATTTGTGCGTAAGTAAATGCAAGGGATTCAACTGGATTTCGAACTCGGCAACTCGATTTGTCGTTCCGAGTCACCACAACGCACATCGGAACGACAAATCGAGGAGCCGAGTTCGAATTCAAGTTGAATTTCTTGCATTCACTTACGCACAAATTCCCCTGGGAAAGCTATTAATCCGTCTCTTCCCTCCAGTTATGGGTTAAATAATAGCCTTGACTGGCAGCCAGTCTACCGCAGAAAGCAATGGCAACCTACTGCGGGAGAATCTTCTGCCCAGTCAAACATGATCGCTCAAAGCGTGTATCACGTAGGGCACTTAACTGACTGATTATATAGTGTTCTGTTATTCTATTACACTGTTTGAACCTACCTTCTTGTTTCTGTGTCTTACGTCCGGACCCAAACAGGCCACAATAAGAATAAAGCAAGAGGACTTGGAAGAAGTTAACTCTCACGGGGTATAAATGGGGGGGGGGGAGCAAACATGGTAAGGGTCAGCAAACCACTTATCTGACGAGTTTCTGTAAATGGACGGCGGAAAAATAGGCAGGTGCTTTCGCAAAGAGAGAAAAACAGGATAGAAAGTTGGGGAGAGTCATGATCGTCTTTGTCCTGAAAGGACGCAGTACGTAGAAGAAGAAAATATTTATTATTATATAAAACAATTTTAAAAAATCCAAATTAAAAAAATATATCGCAAAACTGTCAAAATAAGACTGCGAAAAAAATATTACCTCATAACAACTTCCGGAAGATTCCTAAAATAGCTGAAAGTATTTAAAGAATTATATTGGGAAATATATAAATAACGAGGGAGCCCGTGCCGTCAAAACTGATGACAAAATATTTATATCTATATCTCGTCTAAAATAACGGCAACATATATATGGATGTACATTATATATATATATATACAAACGTCTCCTTTACACCCAGTGGTGCGTAGGTCAGCGTTTTTGCTGTTTCCGTAACAAGTGTTTTTTTATGGGGTAGAGTTGTTAGCCCTGCGCTCAACTCCCAAACCTGGAGGAAGGCGATTTTCTAAGTGTAGCTTAGACGTGACACACGGCCGAAAGTAGGATGTACCCAGTGAGGATCGAACTCACTAAGTTATAATGATTCTAGCGAGACGAGCTTGCTAACCATTACACCACCCCGTATGTATATACACATAAATGTCTTTATTATATATATATATATATATATATATATATATATATATATATATATATATATATATATATATATATATATATATATATATATATATATATTCTTCTCTACTCAACGACATAATTATTGCAAAAAAAAATACTAAAACACTGTTAATGAGCGAACAGGTGGCAAGGGCTTTCATAACTGGTAGTAAAGTTTAATAACAGGTAGTAAAGAAAAGGAACTGTCTATATATAGAAATAAATGCTCAACGGTCTTCATTATAATACACAGGATATTTCCCTCCTGTGCTCTTTAGAAGAGTTGCAGTTGATTTCGATTGAACAAATTTACTCTGTAGTATTTCAAGATATTTTCGTGCAATTTTGGTAAATATTTCTGTTTAAATGTGTCACTGTTATTTTCATTTTTGTATAATTTAGATGACAATTCATCGATCACACCCAGTATATATATATATATATATATATATATATATATATATATGAAATGAGTTGTTTGAACATTATTTTTTATCGATTCTCGTATTTAAGTAGATATTCTGTTTTTAATTAAACAGTATAATATATTTATATCTACTGCCCTGGTTATTTACGATAATTTTTTATTCCGAAAATGTGTGTCGTAATGAAAAGTTATCGTAAATAATCAGGCCAGTAGATATAAATATATAATACTATTGAATTAAAAACAGAATATCTACTTAAATACGAGTATCGATAAAAAATAATGTTCAAACAACTCATTCTAAATTGTCGGTTGTTTATAACCAAGTTTCGTTAATCTTCGTTAATTTCCGTAATATATATATATATATATATATATATATATATATATATATATATATATATATATTTTAATTCAGATACTTCAATCCAAGGGAAAATAGCAGGAAGGTAAATTCCAAAAAACCGATCCTAATTAATATTAAAAGTTTATTTTAATATTAAAAAATGATACAGGAAGAGAGCTCCATGTAATAAAATATTACAGAGCAAATATATATTAAAAAAGGATTAATTCAAAGATGTTGAATGGCCATTTCGATATGAAGATCCCCACGGGGAACGACACATCACCTCAGCAACAGAAAAAAACCTTTCAGAAACTGGAGAAAAATTAGTCTACTTTTCCTTTTTAAATAGATTGCAAAGAAATTAAAAAATAAATAATAAAATAAAATAAAAATAAAAATAAAGGGAAAGAAAAAGAAAAGGAAAAAGAAAAAGAAAAAGATAGAATAAAATCAAATAAATAAGAAAAGAAAAAAATTGACATCGTCTGGGTTCGCAAAAAAAGGGGGGAGAATGTAACTAAAAATTAACAGACCGTGGGGATCTTCATATCGAAATGGCCATTCAACATCTTTGAATCAATCCTTTTTTAATATATATATATATATATATATATATATATATAAATTAGTGTATCGACGCAGCAGATAATTTTCTAAACATATATACATATATTGACATATATTGTTAAATATAGCAGACAATGAATGTCTGTTATGTTTAATCATGAGTCATTCCAAACATCGTATTTTGGCTTTAATTTCAGGTGAAAATTGTACAATATTTGGATATTTTTTATTATGCTGATTCTAAGCTTACCTACCACCTTTCTTATCATGGTTCAATTTAACAACAATTCTTAGAAAAACATGGCCATGTAGGTAATATTAGACAGCTTTTAGTCGATAACACAATAATACTCACTCATACATATAGTGAAAAGAACCTTCTGATATTGGAGGCCATCTACATTAAATCAAAGCAACCCACACTTAATAAAATCACATTTCAGTCTGGTCACAACACATTACATTGCATTTAAACATATGGTTCTGTTAACATTTCAGTCTCTCACACGGTGTGACGTCATAGAATCGCATTACAAATTTACGAACTGCGTCTGCTATTCGGTGACCGTTATCGTTGCTTAGCAATATTTTATGTAAACACAAGATAAAATAATCTTTGATGGTGGATGTCTTTATGTTAACGTCCCTGTAACCTCCCTGAAGATGGCTCATACGAGCCGAAAGCTTAGAACCAACATAATAAAAAATACCCAAACGTTGGACAATTTTTGTCTTTATTTTCATCTGAAATTTAGGCCAAAATACAATGTTTAGAACGGCTCATGATTAAACATAATAGACTTTCATTGTCTCTTATATTTAACAGTATAGGTTTATATTTATAATATATATATATATATATATATATATATATATATATAGTTGTGTAAATGAATATATATATATATTTACATTGAGACATTATATTTACACACACATATATGTAAATTTACACACGCACATGCACACACACACACACACACACACACTAATATATATATATACATATAATTATATATTTACACAAAATACCAGGTTATATTTACATGTCATACCTATATATCTGCATTGCATTTATATATATATATATATATATATTTATATATATGTGTGTGTGTGTGTGTGTGTGTGTGTGTGAGTGTGTGTGTGTATTGCGCACACACTCGCGCGCGCACGCACACACACACACACACATATATATATATATATGCATGGGAAAACGATATGCTAGCAAAATGTTCGGTAGATGTAAACGAATACATCAATCATTTTATCAGTCGTCCTACTCAAGGTTTCCTTTGTCTCGCCGAAAATATCCTATATTTCTCGGAATCACTTCATGGGGTAATAAAGAACACCTTTTTATCATTCATTTTTTTTTGTTTATAAAAGCCATTTTCCGAACTTTTAAGTAACAACGCTAAGATATGCAAATGTATAGAGACATATTATATATATCCATACATTAAACACCTATATAAGCATGCACGCATACATATACACACTTTTATATACATGGATATATATAACTTAATAGTTTAAACATTATTTTTAATGGATACTCTCATTTGAGTAGATACTCATTTCTTTTTTGTAATTAAACTGTATAATCATTTATATCAACCGGCCTGAATAACCGATAAATGTCGTTAGGAAAATATGCATTCTCCGTTAGGATTCAAACCTGCTTCCCCTGGGTATACCGTCAATTGATCTAACTTCTCTTAGACCGCTCGACCACGAAGGACTTATAGTTAGATACTACTCAAAATAATGCATTTAAACACGCATTTTCCTGATTTCACTGTAAGTCCTTCTTGGTCGAGCTGTCTAACATGCGTCAGATCAATTGAAGGTGTACTACAGGGGGCGCAGGTTCGAATCGTGACGGAGAACGCATATTTCCCTAACAAGATTTCTCGATTATTAAGGCCATTAGATAAAAATATGTATACTGTTTAATTATGAAAAACAGAGCATCTACTAAACTACGAGTGTCCATTAAAAATAATGTTTAAAAAAATTCAAGGTATGTCGGAGTTAATCCATTTCGTATATATATATATATATATATATATATATATATATATATATATAGTATATCGAGACAGCAAGTAATTTTCTAAACATATGCTGTTAAATATAAGAGACAATGAATGTCTATTATGTTTAATCATGAGCCGTTCGACATCGTATTTCGGCTTTAATTTCAGTTGAATATAAAGACAAAAAAGTTTTGTGTCAACACAATATAAAACCGTGGCTGATGGTGGATGTTTTTATGTTAACGTCCTTGTAACCTCTCTGAAGATGGCTCATGTGGACCGAAAGCTTAGAACCAACTTAATAAAAAAATATCCAAATGTTGGAGAATTTTTGCCTTTATTTTCACCTGAAATGAAAGCCAAAATACGATGTTTAGAACGGCTCATGATTAAACATAATAGACATTCATTGTCTCTTATATTTAACAGCATATGTTTAGAAAATTACTTGCTGCCTCGATATACTAAATTTAAGTTACATGATGCCGCAGCATTAAATGATCCTAACACCAAGAAATTTCAATAGAACCTCATAAAACGTCAAATGCACACAGCCAAACAGGAATTAACATATTACATTGCATTTGACTACATGGTTTTGTTGTCATTTCGCGCTAAGCCAAAATACTACGTTTAGAACGGCTCATGATTAAACATAATAGACAGTCACTGTCTCTTATATTTAACAGCATATGTTTAGAATATATATATATATATATATATATATATATATATATATATATATATGTATATAGGATTTGTTTGAACATTGTTTTTGATCGATACTCATCATATTTAAGTAGATATTCTGTTTTTAATTTAACAGTATTATATATTTTATTTCTGTTCGTCATATTTGCTGTTTGTTAAAAGCGAATAAATTTTTAATTCTGTTTATAAAGTTATATATAAAGTACGTATATTTTGGCAGCATCTTTTCTTTTAAGCAAGTTGGGTTAAACGATAGAAACAACATAGTCTTATATATTTTTGTTTGAATTTTTTCATATTTTCTGATTGGACTTTTAATTTCCGAGTTATATTTGTATAAATTCCATATAATTCACGCATCTACGTGAGCACCTATTTTCACGTGTTCATGTTGCTTACATTATTACTGCCTTTGAATTTAAGAATTCTTCAAAACATTTATTTATTTTCTTTTAACATGTAACACTTTCCCTGCTACAGGGCAATATTTGATTTTTAAACTGTAATATAGTCCCTGATGATGAACGATGACGTTCGTAAGTATTAGGACAACTTTTGGACAATTTTTATACAAATATAATTCGGAAATAAAAAGACTAATTCGAAAATATGAAAAAAATCAAAAGAAAATATATAAGACTATGTTGTCTCTATCGCTTAACACAACTTGTTTAAAAGTTATATATATATTTAAAAAAATGATACAGGAAGAGAGCTCCATGTAATAAAATATTACAGAGCAAATATAAATTAAAAAAGGATTAATTCAAAGATGTTGAATGGCCATTTCGATATGAAGATCCCCACGGGGGATAACACATCACCTCAGCAACAGAAAAATGCTTTCAGAAACTGGAGAAAAATTAGTCTACTTTTCTTTTTAAATAGATTTGCAAAGTCTGTAATATTTTATTACATGGAGCTCTCTTCCTGTATCATTTTTTAATATTAAAATAAAATTTTTAATATTAATTAGGATCGGGTTTTTGGAATTTACCTTCCTGCTTTTTCCCCTTGGATTGAAGTATCTGAATTAAAATATATATATATATATATATATATATATATATATATATATATATATATATATATATATTTTAATTTATTTAAGTTCCTTTCATTTAGTTCTATATATTAATGTTGTAGTGGCTACATTTGTCACGCTCTAGAAAGAGATATGAACGCGCACACACAGACACAAAAGGTTAAACCAAGGAACGCTGGAAGACGTACACACAAATATGCATAATAAATGAAAGAAAAAATAAAACAGCAATTATACAACGAAAAGAGAATTACTGCAGAAAATATACCATCTGTTATATAAAAGAGACAAGTTTACTGAATTGGTCCTTTAATTCTCGCTGTGAATCACATAGCAAGTCGTAGTCTTTATATTATAACACAGTAATACCTACTTAGGTACCTACGTGTGTCACGCCTTTGCTGTAAATGAATGAAATTAAATGTATTTTGTAAATGCATTATACTTCCGGAGAAAATCATTATAATGGAAGAAAGAATAAGACAACAAGGAGAGGCAGTAAGAGAACGGCAGAGAAGAAGACGAGAACGATTACGAGCAGAAAAGAGACAAGCAATCCGTGAACATAAAAAAAAAAAAAAAATGCAAGCAAAGAAGTACGATATGAAAGAAAAGAAAGAACTTTATATTTATGATTGTTTTTTTTTTTTTAATCATATCACCCCGAGCAAGGCGGTAAGGCCACTAGTGTGCAGGGGGCTACGTAAGAGTGAATAGATTCGAAAAGAGAAAGCCGGAAATCACGTCCTAAACAGAGAACAAGGGGTGACCCTCTACGCCTGTTCAATAGACGTGGGTGGAGTGTGAACCGGGTGATAGTTCAGTCTATCTACTCCAATTGAAAAAAAATAAAAAATAAAAATGGAAAGATTGGAAAAGTGGAAAGCCGGAAACCACATCCTAAACAGGGAACAAGGGATGAGCCTCATTGCAATATTTTGTTAAAGTTGTTAAGTTCGAATATTTAAAGACCTAACAGGAGAATTTCTACGGATATTTTATTTTCATAGAATTTGCCATGTGCTTCTTCAATCATTAACTGAAGAATTAAGATCCATCAGAAGATTAAAATAAGAAAAACGGGAAATTTTCACAGGTTAAAACTAGGTACTAATGGCGTTGTGATGCAGTGGATATCGGCTCGGAACGAGAAATCGGGGAGCCGAGTACGAATTCCAGTTGAATTCCTTGCATTCACTTACGCGCAAATACCCTTGGGAAAGGTATTAATCCATCTCTTCCTTCCAGTTATGGGTTAAATAGCAGGACAAATTGGGTTCTATAGCCTTGGTCGGCAACCAGTCTACCGCAGAAAGCAATGGCAACCTACTGCGGGATAATCTTCTGCCCAGTCAGTCATGTCTCGAAAGAGACATGATCACCCAAGCGTGTTTCACGTATGGCACTTAACTGACTGACTGACTAATGAATACACAAGAACACATCTTTGTTGACCTTTCTTCCACTGGGTTTCTTTGGATTGTGATTTTATAAGAACAAAAAATTATCGCCAAATGATCAATAGTTTAGCTGAGTTGAAAGAACCCATTCGGTGAGCAATGCTGGAGATAACTCCCGAAATGCTTCAAAAAGGGTTTCACAATGCTAAGGATAGATTGGAAATTCGCAGGGGTCGAGACGGCCTTCATGTTAAATATTTTCAATAACGCTCAAGCCGCAAATTTATAAATCTGTTTATTTTCTGTCATTGTTAAGTAACGAGTGGGCTCGTTCTGTCAAAAACGATGACAAAATGTTTATTTCCATATGCCATCTAAAATGATGGCGTATTGATGTATTTACTATGAAATATTTTACATTAATACATAAGATTAAAAAACAAACAAAATAATCCAAAACCCTGAGCGAGACAGGAGGGATATATATATATATATATATATATATATATATATATATATATATATATATATATATATATAAAATATATATATATATATATATATATATATATATATATATATATATATATATATATAAACATATTGTTAAATATAAGAGACAATGAATGTCTATTATGTTTAATCATGAGCCATTCTAAAACATCGTATTTTGGCTTTAATTTCAGGTGAAAATAAAGATAAAAATTGTCCAACATTTGTATATTGTTTTTTATTATCCTGGTTCTAAGCTTTCGGCTCACATGAGCCATCTTCAGAAAGGTTACAGGGACGTTAACATAATGAAATCCACCATCAAACCAGCATAATAAAAAGATATCCAAATATTGGACAATTTTTGTCTTTATAATAGACATTCATCGTGTGTTATATCTAACAGTATATGTTTAGAAAATTATCTGCTGCCTCGATACACTATATATATATATATATATATATATATATATATATATATATATATACAAATAAATACACAACGGTCTTTATTATAAGGGAGAAAAACAAAAAAAAATGTTTTAGTTTTTCAACTACTTGCCTGATTTTTAAAAAAATGTTTAATTCCGGGACACCATATGAGACACATTTTAAATGCAATTACCTTGGATTTTAAAAATGACCGAGGCTACCAAATATATATTTTTTACATCACTAATATCCAAGAATTCAGCATCTAAAACAAGAGTTTGCTATTTCCTATAGGCGTTTGATATGTCTTTTGCTGGTGGTGGACCCGCGTAAATGATCGTGGACCCCAAAAGAAATTACATACATAGTGGAATCATACTTCACCAGCGAAAGATCCATCGTTTTTGGCCAAAGGAAATTCTGGCTTCACTTTCAAAAGCGGCAGACAGTATCCCGAAAGGGGGTCCTTCGTACGAAAAGCAATAACATCTGTGTTTGAAATGAAAGAGCAAACTCGTGCATGTTCTCTTGGTGTTGGTGACCTTTTCAGGGATGTA